>JANKOE010000206.1:3005994-3020678 GCA_026284465.1 Erythroxylum citrifolium | reverse complement strand
CAATCCACGCATGGATCCAAACGACAACGTTCCGTTCAGTCAGAATCCGGCTGAACCATAATTATATATATATATATATATATATATATATATATAGATGCACACTATGAAATTGTATTATATTTGTGTATTTAATTCTTAATTTCGTTAATTACATATTTAATTGTATTAAAAAGTATAATCTACTTATACAATATTTTTATTAAATATTAACTCAATATAATAATATATAAGAATATCTATTTTCGTAAATTATATATATAATGTTACAAAACAAAGATTTGAGATGTATTAAATATTTTATCTATAATTTAAAATATTAAAATTAATTTATCTTAAAAAAAGTGTTATATTGCGTTAAAATAGTCATATTTAGTCAAATTTATGGAATTTATTTTAAGATTGGTTAATCAATCCAAGTTTAATTTGAACTATTATTTCTTAATATTTTTAAGTTTCAAGTTAATTTTGGATTTTACGTTCAAATCTAACTCGAATTTAGAGTATATGCACACAAAAAAAGGATTAATTACAAAAACATTTAAATTTTACTCAATTTTATAATTATAGTCCGAATTTTAAAAAATAATAATAAAATACTCAGATTTTCAATTTTTTTAAAATTTTCACGAATTTCATAAAGTAACGATAAAATGCTTAAACTTTATTATTATTATTTTAATTCTAGTCCGACGTTAGTGTTTATGTTAAGTAAAAATTAACTTAAATCAGATTACACAGCCCTAACAACCTCTCACTTTAATTTTAGTTTTTATCTTCGTTTTCAGTTTATTCTCTCGACGCTCTCATCCTTCGATTTTTTAATTACGCAGCTTCGATGCCCTCATGATGAGGGTACCGAAAGAACGAACTAAAAGCAAAAAAATTGTTAGTGCAGTACGCTACAATGCGAGAATAGTTTGGAACGTTAGAAGAACAAATAAAAAAAAAGGCTGAGGCAACGTAAATTAATTTAGGGATTCTATTTTTAACAATAACGTCGTTTTATTGATCTTAATTTGTTGTGTTAATTTTGTACTACGTATATTAATAATTAGGATTTCTAGAATACATGACAAGTTATATCAATAAACTTAACATAGATAATAACCTCGAGCTACAATTAAATAAAAAAGAGAGTTTGAGATTTTTTTTTAATCATAAGGAAGATAATAACCAAAACGAAATAAAGTTTAAGTTTTTTTAATAATTAACTAAAAAAAATCCTAATTCTCTCTTTTTCTACGCTGGCACTTGTCCCGTCTTTTCGAGCGTCCTATCTTATTTTGCCTCCACCCCACTCCTCTCACTCAGTCTTTCCGTTGTGCTCCTCCTCCTTATTCCCTCTGGCCTCCACCATTGCAGCCATCTCTCCTCCTCTCTCCTCTCCCTTTATTCATTTGCTATAATTAATAATTAACTCCACTTTCCTTTTTCTTTGGTTTTTGGAATCCTTGGATAACAACTGGAAGAAAAGGAAACAAAGCCTCTAGATTCTAAGGCTTATCTTCTTTCTCTTGTTGTATTGACAGAAGATTGATGTGCCCATTTTTTGTTTTCTTGTTCTTTACGAGCATTTGATTAGATGGTCATGGAAGGATTGAGTTTGCTGATGATCTGAAGGGTTGTTTGTCGGGTTGACAGATAGGTGGCTTCAGTTTTATCTATCAGATTCCTAACTTACGTTAGTGTGGATGTACGTTATCATTCAAACCTGTAAAGTGCAATTAGAGCAACTTGGCAAGATCTCCTGACCTTTCTCCACCTTTGAAGGAATAAGAGACTTTAGGATTGCAGATTTCCAAATCCAATCCACCCCTCTTTTGGCCTCTTAAGATATGCTTTTGAATCACATTTCAACTTTAAAGCCAATAGAAAAAAAACACAAGACTATAGGCTAATAAGAAAGGAAAGTGTATGTTAGATGTAATGTAATGCAATGCTTAAAAGTCAGAGTCTCTTTACTTGCATGAATTATTATTATTAGTAGTATTATATTAGGGTAAAAGAGGAAAAATAATATGAGAAAATTTATAAAAATTTTGTAATTTTGAAAATTTTAAAATTTTTTATAGTTCTTTCAGGAAAATCACATATCTTAGATTTGGATTAAAAAATAACACAAAACACTTACAGTATGAATATCAAATGTAGACTAATCAAATATCACTGATATGATAACTAAACTCAATTTGTAATCACCATCAAAATTATTTAAGCTCAATTAAATTAATAATTTAAGATAATTATAATAAATTATTAGTTTGAATTGTATTTAATTAGTTTTATTTGAGTTTAAGAATTTGGTTGAATTGTCGTACAAATAACATTTAATTAGTACAAGTCTGATTTCGTCGTTTTTTAATCAAAATTTAAGAATTTTTTTTGAAAATTTTTAAGATGATGAAATTTTTCTAAAAATTCTTAAACTAGTGAAAAATATATATCCTTTACCCTTATTATTATTACATTGGTACTGAGCGAGCCTGTCCTGTCCTCCATTGGGCCTGGGTAGACAGAAGCCCACTTAGCCTAAACTTTTTTTATTTTTAATTAAAAAAATTAATATCGATTTAATTAAAATGGTGTCATTGTTCCTTAACTTAAGTCTAACTTGAAGCTTGAAATTGTTTTATTTTTTATTTTTCTTATTTTAATAATAAAAATAAAAATTAATATCGATTTAATTAAAATGATATCATTTTATTATTATTTGAGTTGAATCTTCAAAAATTTTCATAATCCAATTATTGAATTAATTAAATTCGAGTGGAATGACAAAATTGATTCAAATAATTTGATGTGAAACGTTTTGGAATGATGATTAATACTCTAAAATAGACATGATTGAAAAATATTAAGAGGACCGCAAATTGACAATAATTGAATCCCAACTTGGAAAAAATGCCATTTGAATCAGTCACACACCCACTTTTTGTCACCTTCATGACTTTGTTGATGTGAGCAATTCTAGCTTTTGGATTCGAATCTCTTAAACTTCTTTGAAGATTTCGTATTAATTATTAAATTATTATCTATTATTTTATACAAAGATTTAAGTTGAATGTATGCTAAATTCACTTTCTTTTCAGAATTCAAAACGCACTTACCGTGCAGATGAAGCATAACCAGTTGGTCAAGAAAGATTGCTGAACTTAAAATCAAAACTTATTCATAAGAAGTCATTATCTAAACGTTTTGACCATTTGCATTGATACTCCATCATGCATGCTCTACTTAGCTCGGGGATATAGCTAGAGCTCTGCTCTTGTAATTGGGTCGTTACGATTACAAATTAAATGTCTAATTGTCTGTGATATTAGTAGTATTTTGTACCTGAACTAGTAGTTCATTCTTTTTAGGTAATGAGAAAGAAGATCGAAACATGCCACTAAAAGACTTTACTGAGACCTCAGTTGGTAGAACTTCGCTCTTGCAATTGGATCATTGCAATTACAGATTGAATGTCTAAGTATTTAGGCGGTAATAATAGTATCTTGTACCTGAATCAGTGGCTTAGTCTTTCTAAGTATTGGAGAAGAAGATCAAACATGCTACTAAAGTATCTTGTACCTGAATCAGTGGCTCAGTCTTTCTAAGTAACGGAGAAGAAGATCAAACATGCTACTAAAAGACTCTATGAGACAAAAATGGGTTGTCAAGAAGTAGGATGGACAATTGGTCAGATATAGTGTAGCTCTGGTCGATAGTTAAGAGTGACAAGATTTTTAATGTAATAAATATAATATTAAAAAAATTATTTAAGAAAAATGAAAAAATTCACGATATAATATAAAATGAATTTAAATCTTTTTTTATTTATATAACAGTATAATATCTAATTATTATACGTTAATAACACATTATATATTTCAAATATAAATAAAATTTGATTTCACATAACACCGAAAACCTTGATTACATTCCTAAAATATTACATTCATAACTAAACTCAGAGACCCTTCCATGGCCAAGCAAGGATCAAAAAGTACCTGCCAGACCAAGATGGAGGGTTGAGCTCTTACATATTGACATACCAATTACTCTACATACATTCACCTAACTCAGACCTCTGCAAATGCCAAAAATTCCATTGCAGAAGCTACTGACGACACTAAAACAAACATCCAATATGACCATAAGGAAAAAGAAGACCAAAGATACATGATAATTTGAGTCTTTAAATGGCTGCCCAGTCAATCTCAACAGAAGGGCAGTTCTCCAAGGCAAAGTAATCTGTTTCATCCCACTGTGAAGAATTAGAGAAATCCAAGAAGGAAATCTCAGATTCAGGTGAAAAAGATCCTGGAATGGACTCATCTGATAAAGCTGGGGATGAAGACAAGTTCTCCACCTTGTCATTCTCGACTTCAAACTCCCTTTTCGGTTCACTTTCCAGAGAATAATCACCTTCCAATTTCCCATGTAAAGGGGATGAAAGAGTGGTCTCTGAATCAGAACGAGAACAGGACTGGGCTGTTTTCCCCGGCTTCTGAGAGTTAGCCAAGCTTTGACAAATAGCTTCCAACTTCGCATCAACAGAGGAATGGAGAGGCTTGTAGACACCAAATTCTCCAGAGACATGAGCTCCTTGACGGCGAAGATTTGGAAAGTTGAGCCTAGCGAACTCTCCCCTTAACTTAAAAGCGGCCTGATCATAAGCCAAAGCTGCTTCTTCGGCTGTGTCAAAAGTGCCAAGCCAGAGCCTTGTTCTGTTCTTAGGGAGTCTGATCTCAGCAACCCACTTTCCCCAATGCCTCTGCCTCACTCCTCTGTACAGCTTTGTTGACTTTGGAGGTGAAGCAGACTGTTTCATGGGGACAGGTTTTAAACCCAGAAAGTTGAGCCTTTGGTTACAAACTACTGATCCTTTAGCAACATTAGCCAACTCCTGTTGCTTCTGAGCATAAATTTGTGCTTGGACTTGCAAGATTTGTGATAAGGTAAGGTGATTCAGCCCAATTGAACCCGTCTGCTCGAACCCCTGAGAAAACATGTAGGTGCTCGAAGGGGAGCAAAAGTCAGGGTAAAGATTGGGCTGCGAGGACATTGCAGAGGTATAAGAACAAGAAGGGTCAGAAGAAAAAGAAGAATAAGAAGCAGAGGAACAAGAATCACTCTTCATAAAAGGTTCGAGTGCTCTCATCAGTTCCTCGTTACAAGAATCAGAGAAAACAGAGGATGTCTTACTACTATAAACGTCTATAGCTGTTGCCATACCTTCTAAGAAACAATAAACAACCAAAAGAACTTAAAGCCAAACTTGTTATTAAGCCAAAAAATAAACAACCAAAACCAAGAAAAAAGATGTTAACTTTCTACACCGAAAAAACAACAGAAAGACCTAAACTTGGAAGAGAAAACCAACTGGAGGGGCTCAAAACAAGCCTCAAAGTTGATGAAAACGACTATAAAGGACAGAAAATCAACCTGGATCTCTATTCTGAACCACCTGGCTTTCAGAAAGGAACAATCTTTATAAGGTTGCTATTGTATCTAAACACAGTTTCCAATTAAAACCCAACAAGAAAACAAGCCCCAGAAATGTCGAAAGACAGATGATTGAGAGAAAGGGATACACAGAAGCGGGAAAGAGCAAATATAAGGGAGTAAAAAGAAGAAGACTTGAAAAGAAAACAGTTTGTATTGAGTGTGTGTGTGTCTCTGTTGTGTTCTTAAGCTTAGCCTTATCTCAGCTTTTATAGACCCCCTTCAAGTTCAAGCACATAGTTTACTTTCTCTCTCGAAACAGTAGAACTAATCGTTTCCAGTTTTGGCCTTCCAATTCGTTCTTATTACCATTCTCTTTGTAATTACAGTTTAGGAATGGCAGCGATCTGCGTTAGATTCGAGGTTCGATTCGTTCGATGCCAGTGGGCTGTTGCCAGGAAGCTTCACAAAGTAGTTAATGAGCGACAGTTGTAAGTTGAACCGTACACGTGGAGGTAGCTAATTTGCTGAGGTTTTTTCAGTTTTCATTTACGAGACTCAGTTTCAGATGTCTCCTTTTGGAATTTACTGAAGCTTTTGTCGTTAGTGATGCTTAATTAAGGATAAACACAAATTAAACACACTTAATTAACATAAATTCTTATATTAAAAAATGAAACACATAGATTTATATAATTTTATTTATTAATAAAATAATATATATTACTCTATTAAAAATATCAAAAAATTTCCAAGCTTTATTAAGATATTTTCATAAATTTATATGACTTATATCATTATTTCACTTCCCTTTTATAATAATTTAAGTAATTTTAATTTAATAAAAATTAATACCATATACTAAAAATTTAAATTAGTAAAATTATTTATGTGGACTTAAAAGAATGATTATGATGATCTTATCCGATCTATGACTTTTTAACAGAGGACTTAGTGAAAAGTAAGGTTAATTAATGATGGCAACCTCTAACAACAACCCATTACATGGTAACAATGATTATTACACAACATTACAGGATAATAATAATTAACAATAATTATTACATACGGATAGATGCGAGAAATCGGTCCAATTCAAGAGATTGAAAATTAAATATTCTTAATTTAAGTTTAAATATGATAATTAACGAAAAAGACAGTTAAAATGATATGTATTACTTAAATTAAGTTATTTAATTTTAAATAATTATATTAGTGAATAACTTAATTAATATACCCATGTATATATAAAGAATAGTTGTGAATAGTGATTGTAAATTAAGTGCCCGTTTGAATGGACATTTGGAAAGTTAATAAGTACTTTTCTCTACTATAAAAGATTTTTTTAAGAAAAATAAGTGTTTAGCTGTAAAATTAAAAAACACTTTTTTAATAAATATGACATTTTTTATGACTAAAATATAACTTTTTAAAAAGCGTAAATTTGAAGCCTCTCAAATGGCTTTTCTAGAAGATTTTTTAGATTAATTAATGAGCATATTTTTAGTCTCTTTTGTCCTTATGTTTTACATATAATTTCTACAATACTCACAAACTAGTCTTCACGTTTATCTTGCAAACTCATTTTTTCTATTTGGATTTTTATATGTTTTAATATTTATTTTTATATTAGTTTTACTTATGTTATAACACATATAAAATATTTAGTTAGATATATTTTCATTTATGTTTCGTATGGTTTAAAATTATATAATAATTAATATATTGTGCTTTGCATATTGTTTAACATACTTTAAATAATTTTATATGCATAAATAATTTTTATTACAAAATAAAATATAGTTAAAATTAAAAGTATTTTTTATTTTTATGTTGACAAACAGTCTACTATTTGAAGTTCTTTCAAAAAAGTTCTTTTTTAAATGACAGCCAAATAGTCAACAAGCTTCGTAGAAAAATTATTTTAAAAAAAGATCTATAAAAAAGAAACTCTATTTATAAAAGTTCTACTAGTATAAGTTAACCAATATTATTAAAAAAATATCTTTTTAAGCGGGAAAATAATTTTAAGTTTAATTTAAATTACTTTTTAAAAATTAAATTCCATCTGATCTGACTCAAACTTTTTAGTAAAGTCAAGTTGAGGGGAATGGTGGGGATGCTTAGCGTGAGGGTGATATTAATGTTGACCACTCACCACAATGCCCAACCGAAAAAGGATTGCGGCGCCTGTCACCTGTCAACTGTGTACACTACTTCTCTTTGAAGACAAAAATCGTGGCTTCTAGTCTAGACTAGAGTCCCATTTTACCCTTTAATTAACCCCTATGTTGCTTTTCTTTTTCTCATAATTATGGAATTTATCTCTTAACAATTTTTAATAATTACAACTAAGTACCAATAAAATCCATAATTATTATTTTCAAAATAAACATCGAGTAATAAATCACTAAATGTGCACCATAATTTTCAGATATTTTGTGTTTGGTTTATACATTATGTGTTAAGAATAAATGACTGAGTCAGATATGACTAAAGAACAATCTAAAATATCTGTCAACATTTTCGACCGTAAAGCCTATTTATAACATTTCATCCTATTCTAAAACTATTGATTCCGAATAATACTCAGTCAATATATCTTCTCAAACTAGAATCAAGTTGGACAACTTGATTGAATAGTCGTTAATGTAATTGTCTTATATGCTTTTGTTGATATCCTTGTCATGACTTTTATAAAATTTTTAATTTAATAATTCACATAAATATCTATTTATTAGTCATATTAATAAAAATAATATTTTAATTTAATTTATATGGATTTTAAAAATTAAATACTTTATAGTTCATTTTTCTTACAATAATGGTGACCATATAATGTATTAAAGTATCTAAAATATTGAAAATTATACATAACTAAAGTACAATAATACAGCAACTTGTAAGAAAGATGTCAAACAAACATCATTAAAGTTTGAAGCGTGTTGGCTCTGAGTCAGAGTTTGCGTAGGAAATAAGCCTCCAGGAACCAGGGCGACAGCTGACTAAATTTGGTACATAGATTACAAAGATCTAAAGTGGGTCCTACTTTGACGCAGTTCCACGTAATTTCCGACGTGGACATTACTTATATCCCACGCAAAGCACCGTTTTTTCTTTTGGTTTTTTAATCCCAACCTCGCTCTACGTTCATATTGCCAATATAGGATTGGGGTATACTTCGGATTATTTATTGTTTTTATTATTTTTCATAATAATGACAATAGATTGCCCCGATTCATGGACCAAGCCTATGTTTAGATCGGCTTAAGATTTAATTATTGTAAATAAAATGAAATTATTTTATTTAAAGAATTAAGCTTCCTGTTTTTTTTAATAAAAATTAAGCTTCATGTTAGAAAGGCCTAAATCATCCCAAAAGTTAGCTCAAGAAGAGGAGGTTTGTACACTATTATAAATTCTTGAATGCCCTTATAAGTATCTGATGTAGAATTCCTGACATACCTCCTAGTTCAGAGTAGAACTGGACATCTGATGGACATATTGGACAAAGAGACATAACCGGACGTCGCCCTAAATCATCAAGATAAATTGGCTATGATATCATGTTAGAAAGGCCTAACTTACCTCCAAAAGCTAACTCAAAAGGAAAGGTTGCACACTATTATAAATTCTTGAATGCCCTCATAATTGTCCGATGTGAAATTCCTGACACTTTGAGTAAATTTGAATTTAAGAATTTCAGACCGAGCCATTGTTCTCCCTAACTTTTTGTAAATATCATAAATTATTAAGTATGCTTCTTTTTTATTGTCATCTTTTCAAACGTCAAAAATGAGTTGCATTTTTTGATTTGTGTCTTAAACTTTAAACTTTTTTTGAAAGGTTAAAGCTTAAAACTTTTGAATAAGTGATCACAAAGTTGACATTTATCTAGGACTTTATGGTTGATATATTTTTGAAAACAAAATTAATATAAATTACTAATTGAGTTTATTATTTATTTACTTAATATACGTAATTTACGAAATGTTATATATAATTAATAATTTATACGGTGCGAATAAAAATAAATTTGTGATCCTTGAAAATTTATCAAAAGGAAAATGCAGTTCACATATATGTTATAATTAAAAAATAAATGTTTCTATTAATAAAATACAAATTTACAAATAAATTAAAACTAAAACTGTCCGTACTTTAAGGCAATTATTAAATAATACGTTACCAAAATTGGTACTTCCCAACTCTTTCCTTCCAATAAGGAAAAGACAAATTTTGTATAGAGAAAAGAGAGTGCATGAACGCGACAAACACAACGAAAGATGTGTGATGAGAGGACTTTGGACTTGGATTAGTCGCGAAAAGGCGTCATCTGGTGATGGCTTTTTTCTACTTCCAACGTTCAAAATTGAGCTCTTCGAGGACTAATCGGGGTGGTGCCCAATTTGTCATTATCTTATTCTTTGGGAAAGACCTTTGGGTCACTCGTAAAGACATTAAGGTGTTTTTTTCCCTTTTTATGTTGAATTTTGTGAAATGTCCAAAAAAATCCAACTCAAATCGATATCAAAGATCAAATCGAAGAGAAGGAATGAAGAAGGAAGCATGTTCCCTGCAGGAATTTAGGTTTAATTTGGTATAAATGTCGAATTAAGTTGATTTAATTACCTATATATAAAGAAGTATATATAATAAAATAAATAAATAAGAATGTATATACAATACAAAATTTTCATATAATTTTAAATTATAGTATTTAATTGAACAAAGTTAAAATTGAATTAGTTTATAAATTTTGTAAATAATATTATTTGACTAATTTCATACGAATTTTTTTAATAATTGATTATTAAGTAGTATGTCTAAATCCTAAATGAAATCAAATATAATAAATAAAATAACAAATATTTTAAAATTATGTTACTAATTCTGTTAAAAATAATAAAAATTGGTAATTAATGATCATTTGGTGAGATTAGGATGTTCATATCTTTACTATATTTTATATTTCTTCTTATTTTTCCTTTATAACATAAATTAATATTAGAAGAAGAAAAACATAAATCATAAATTTAATCAAACAGATTTTTTAATTAAATTTATATTTTTCTATTACAAATTTTGATTTTTGCTTCCTAAGTTTGAATTTGTTACATTGTAGAATTCTGAAATGTAATGTTTCATTCTTTCATCTGTTCGAGATTAGGTTTAGACTTTAACAAGGGAACTTATGTCAACATCCTATCGCCACTAGAGTACCCGGAGAAAAGCCCGCATGGGTAGCTCAGTTGGTCATTAGAAGGGCAAGTTGAGATCAAGGCCTCAGGTTCGAATTCCGGCAGGGGCAGTGTAGGAGTTCATCCAATGTGGTGACTCCTTGTGCACACCGGCATTGGGCCACTCTTCTGAGAAGCTAACTGAGATCAGACCATAATTTACCCCTCACAACTCTGTCGGACCGGGGTGTGGGGCGCCTAAAATGGGTGATTCCACCGATGAGATCTAGAGTACTCGAAGAAAAGCTTAATTGGTTGCTTGACCTTTTCTAAATGAATGCCAAAAGTCTTCCACTTACAATAGAGTTATATTGTAATATAAATATTAGAGTTATATACAAATTTTTATTTAAATTCTTATATTTTAAAAATTATAATTTATTACTTTATAATATTATCTAACTTTCAAATAATTTTTGACATTTTATTTTGCTAATTTTCACATATATTTTAATTTAAAAAATGACATAATATTGAAAATGTTAAACTCTAATACAATATCATCTTAAAATTATGAATAAATGAAAATTAATAAAATATAACAAATTCTCATTTATTTTATAATATTATTTTGTTATCAAATTATTCTTTTTCATATTTTATTAATTTTTCATTTATTTTTAATCTGAAAGAATTGAAATTTCAATAAGAATTTATTTTGAAGTTATGAATAAATAATGAAACTAATAAAATATATCAAAATGATTATTAAAAATCAGCTATATTTTTAATATAAAATTTAAAATATAATTAACCCTAAGAATTAAAGTATCATTGTCCCCTAGTCTAGGGTTACTAGGCCACCACGAGTTTTCACCAACAAGGGAAAGAAGCTGGATGCTGAGTACTGAGCAGCTTCAAAGAGCTGTTACATTTCCAGCAGGCCTGAGGATCAATCAAGTCATCTTGAAGAGTCCCCATCTACATTTATTAGATATGACACCAACTATGTTCTCATCTTTCACGCAATTGATGCCGTCTAGACAATTCGGAAACCTTTCTCATGTTCTAACCCACCTGAATTGAGTGACCATCTGTCTAATATGAGATATTATATAAGTTAGGTAACAGTAATGCTACTGTGACACATGTTCTAAAGCATGATGCAACACAAGTTTCGTTGCATAACAACTTCTTCAACCAAACCAAGTAAAGGATTCAACCACAAAATGAGATATTCATCGCACTATCAATATAACGTATACTATAAGATGAAGATAGCTATACGAATCGTGTAAACTCACTAGCCATTCTGATTGAAGAAGGTTAATCCTGATTCATCATATGCGAATTGACTTGTCAAGGTTGATGTACACTGTTCTCTAAAACAGACAAAAGGGTCATCCTGTTCTATCACATCGATCACAGATGGTTGCTCTGGATAAATAGTCGTGGACCGTCTACAGACATGTACCAAGTTCTGTCAAATCGATCAGACATGTACCACACGAGATTTTATCTACAGAAGGGGAATCCAACAGGTTTGGAAACAGCAAGAGGTGAAATTTGGCAGTCAAATTTTAAAATTTGATCATGTTGACCCTGCTTGGACATTGGCATTGCAATGCTACGGAAAATTCTTTTTCTAACTAAATACTGGCGGTCCTCGACTTAATATATCACCACAGGCTGTTGAGAAGGACAGTTTTCATGCTTGATAGACGACAAACTTTGATAATGTATATGATAACGACAACAGATATTTCAGAGGTTTTAAGTATATGTAGAATTACAAAAGTACAAATTTCATTCTCTTACAACTAAGAAAAAGTAGGTGCTGGGAGGCAGTGCACTAAGTCTTATCTGAAGGCAAGCCAGTGATCCTCTCGAGATCTGTCTTGCAAGTTTCTCTCAAATCTCTCAGCGAGACAAATTTAGCTTCCTGTAAAAAAATGTTTAAATATGCATGAACAATCAAACTAGAAGTTGAAGGTTTCATAACACACTAGAAAAATTTCTTCAAACCGAACCAAATTTCGAGGACTTCTATCTGGAAACCCCACCTACAGATAAATTTGGGATGAAAATGACGCAAAGTACTTTCAAATTGGATGTATAGGAGGGACCATTCTGCAATGAAAAGTGCAAATAAGTAAAGAGGCTATTATTGCACTCACAAGCTGATTGCTTTCATGACCAAATATGCCATCCATGTAATGAAAGAGGGACCTCCACTGATCCGTGAGGTCAGACTCTAGTTTCACGGATTTCCTGGATTTTCCTTGGCCTTGAACATCACTTTGTTTTCCTTTGGAAAACTTGTTGATCATGATGCTGGCTTCTTTCTGACTCTTCCTCAACACTACAATAATGAAAAGAGGAAATTCGTAGCAACAAATGACAGTAGTCGGAACAAATGACAATGCCAACTCAATTAACGCCGACTTGTCCTACAAAAACTCACCTGCTATTCGGCCCTTGATGTCCTGGTAATGTAGGTCCGACCACATATAAGCAGCTGATTGCCACATTGTACAACAATATATTAGTTTATCTATCATCAGAACTGCAATGGTCAAATTGCTAATGAAAACAAGGTTAATTGGTCACCTTTCAGGCAACAAGAACAAGAGCAAGCTTTGAGCAAGTCTGCACTCTTACTCAGATTAGCGTAGTCATCTGGCTTGAGAGTTGTGCACCTAGTGAACCCAAAAGATATGGATTCTTGAGACTCCGGCAGCTTTGACCACTCAACAGAATCACAGTTGCTAGTGGCCATGTTAACAACAGAATGATCCTTTAAATCACCAGGGCCAATATGAGCAGTAGTAAACCACTGACCTATCAAATTGCTAGTTGTAGCATCAGAAGTGAGCACAACTTCATCACTCCGTTTCTTACTTCGGTCTGAACTGGTAGCAATAGAACCACTTGAAGCACAACTATCTCTTGAAGCACAACCCTTGACCAATTCAAGACTATCGCAAACAAGTTCAGATTCCTTAATTTCAGTTTGGTCACGGGAGTCCAGAGACAAGATTTTCTCGTGTGAAACTTTGGAATATTGTTTCTTTTCTAAGTTACCCATATCAACTTCCAATTTAGTTTGACACTTTTCTTTCATTAAGTTTTCAAGTTCTACACACACTTGTTTCGGGAAACGCGAATCCTCAGTTTCATTTCCTACATTTTCTCCATATCCATCTCCATATTTAAGCCCCAAACCATCCGAAATCAGCGAAAACTTCCTTCTCACTGGCCGATTAGTCAAATCTTCCAAGACGCCCCGTGTTTTGGGAACCCCAATTGAGAAATTATCCCCACTCATAGTTGTTACAGAAGCCAACGGCAAAACACACGCAGTAATCAAATCAACTATTTCGAAACTAGAAACCAAGAACCCACTTCGCAGGATCGCCAATTTTCAGACCCCACTTCCCTAATCAGCCAAATCCAACAAAAACCGCAATACACCAAAGATCCACGGATCCAAACAACACAAATTCTCACCAAGTAATTGAAAAAAAACTTTCTATTTCGTTCACATGGACCGCCTCAGAAACCTTCAAAATCATCCCAAGAACAGAATGAACAATTAATTAAGCACTACCTTATGCAAGATTTCAAATGTGCACAGAGTTTTTAACTCAATACGTACACCATACGTTGTTGAAAAAAAATGAAGATTTCGACAAAAGCCCAGAGAGTTTGAGGATGCCGGAGATACTAACCTGAACGACCGATTCGCCGGATCTGTAGATAAAGGAAGTAGCTTTATGCTGAGGAATGGATCAGTCAAATTTGAGACTCTTAACTCTCTCATTTCGCGCTTTGGAGAGTGGAGGAAAGAAACCCCAAAAGTCGAATTTGGTTGAAGGCGGGAACTATTTCAAGTTCACCCGATTCACAGTAGCCCACCCAACCAACATCAATCTTGAGATCCAAATCATATTCCAATTGGCCCATAACCTTACTCCAAAAATTTTGATGATATATATCAATGTTCTGAATACCGTACCGGACTTGGTACCGGATTGGGCTCTGAAACGGAACTGTACCGGTACCGGTTAGTAC
>JANKOE010000206.1:2980601-3004603 GCA_026284465.1 Erythroxylum citrifolium | reverse complement strand
GCCGGTACGGTACGGTATTTAAAACAATGATATATATATATATATCTGTGTGTGTGTGTGTGTGTGTGGATGGGTTAAGTAGGAGATTTAACGTTTAAAAGATTCAACTGGAATTGAACCGTCATAAAACCAACTATTAATTAAATAAAATTAAAAATTTTAAAATATGATTGAAAGATATTGTTGTTATCACGAATAATTTGAAGTTTAATTAAAAAATTTGTTAAATAAAAATTAATTGATTAATTTTCGTTTATAATAACTTATTAATTTACAAAAATCACCTGAATAATTAATAAATTGATCAATTTTTAACAACAAAAGTTGTTAAAATAAATTAAACAGTAAAAATTAAAAACTAAATTAAAAAGTTGATCAATTCAAAGTATTTTAAGTTAAGTCAGTTGAGCAATTTAAGTTAAACGAATCAATTGAGTTTTTTTATCATTAATTTTTTATAATATAATTTTTAAAAATAGGGATTTAGGCCTAGCAATTTCCATTATACAATCCCCATTTTTGGATTTATTTAAATAATAGACAAAATAATTTCTTTTTTTATATAAAAGTTATGATTATCTACAAAGATGTCCTTACTTTGCAAATTGTTCCCAATTTTGATTTTGAAGTACCACATTTGAAAAAACTGAATAATATTTAACCAAAGTCATGTATATATCATGCCCTTATATAATTTTTAATCAATAGTCTCTTTACTCGGTAAAAGGTAAGACTATATATTATTAAACCTCTCTGGATTTCGCATTTTAGTAAGACTTTAATTGAACGTTGACGATGACCATTTTAAATCAAAGTCAATAAAAATTATATAAGGTCATAATATATAAACGTGAGAAACAAGCAAATGGTTCAAAGTCTATCCACTATTTTGGAAACTTGTTGAACTAAAAAATTATACTCATCCGTTTACACGTTTCTTCCCTATCCATAGGAATAAGTTTAATTAATTGCTTAATCAATAATTAAAAATAAAAAGGGAATCAAATCTAAAGTTAATTATTTGGCATAAACGTTTTGTAATAGATCAAATATGCATTAATGTCACATACGAAGTAACATATCCTTGTTGTCGTTGAAATGACGCAGGATCTTCTGTCCAATTTATCCTGTCCTTATCTTACAGATCTCAGTCATCTATTTATGTAAGTTTTATGCAGTCCTACGTATGGGTGAGCATTATTCGGACCGGTCTGAATTAATTCGGGTAAGGAAATTCTAAAGTTTGGGTAATTCGGGCCAACCCGGGTGTTACCCGAATTATTTTCAGGCCGGGACGGGTAAGGGAAAAAAAATTCGGGCCGGCCAAATTACCCGAATTAGGTTTAAAAAAATTGTAAAATAGGGTAATTCGGGTAAATCGGGCCAGGTAAATAGGTAATTCGGGTAAATCGAGTTGGGTAAGCTCGGGTAATTGAAAGTTCGAGTTCGGGCCAAATAAGAGAAAAAATTTTCGAATAATTCGAGCCGGGCCTGAATAGTAAAAATTGGGCCCGAATTATCCAAGTGCTCACCCCTAGTCCTACGTAAATAGATTTAAATAGATGACTTAGATTAAGGAACTAGAGACTCTGGATAAAATGGACAGCGCGTCATCATTAACTGCCTCGATCAGGTGCAATAATAACTAGCCAAGTGGCATTTGAACAGGTACCCTCTGCATCGTGCCGCTATATGTAACTAAGATGGAAACTACTTTCCTTGCCATTTTAGTTTTCTTCACATTCACACCTTCACGCAAAGAAAATGGAGCAGAGAGACACGAATTCCACGCCGGACGACGAGACCATAATTGCGAACCGTCGCATACGACGGCTTTCGCTGCACCTGGCACCGGTGGAACGCCCTCTGGACCAACTAACCATGTTAACATGCGCTAAGGCGACCAAGCTTTCGGTGGACACACAGAGATTAAGCGTGTACATGAGAGGGAAGCACAGGGACCTGCAGGAGAAGGTGTTTGAGTATTTCGTGTCCAGGCCTGACTTGCAGACCCCACTTGAGATTCCGAAAGACGAGTATAGAGAGCTGTGCTGGAGACAGCTCTCGGGTTTGGTGAGGGAAGCTGGGATTAGGCCTTTTAGGTATGTGGCGGAGGATCCTTCTAAGTATTTTGCCATTGTTGAGGCCGCTGGTGCCTTCGACATGTCGCTTGGGATTAAGATGGGTGTTCAGTACAGGTTTGTTCTTTTGCTGCATTGAGATCAGGATGAGTGATCGTGTTTGGGATATTCAGTTTTTGGTTAATACTTGGTTTGATCTTTTGTTCGAGACGATCAAATTGGAGATTGGATGTTTGTTTTTAATGCGGTTCACCTTATGATCTACAATTCCAAGCCAGTACTTGATGATATTCTTTAGCTTCAAACGTATTTGTTAATGTCGTGTCTGATGTTTAGATATTATTTGTGCAGTCTCTGGGGAGGCTCAGTTCTCAACTTAGGTACTAAAAAGCATAGGGACAAATACTTTGATGGTATTGACAACTTGGACTATCCTGGTTGTTTTGCCATGACAGAGCTTCATCATGGTAAGTTTCCATTTGATTCTACGGGGTTTTTGCTTGAATGAGATATCTGTTGTTGCTTCTTGTTAAGTTTCTTCTGCTTGTTATTGTGAGTGATATATGATTCACCAAGTTCAAACTTTTTTTTTTTGGGGTCTAGAGAGATTCAAACTGACTATTGGTTCTTTATACCATTTGAGAATGAAGAAAAGATAGAACATTACTAAGAGAAGATCAATTCCCTAAAGATGTATCTTACTTGCTCTTTGTGAACTGTTCTGAGAACGAATCTGATATAATTTGTGATTTCAGATTTGGAATGTAAAAATTAAAGATGTTCCTGATAGGGAATGTGATCTGGGTTTCATCTCTCAACTTTTTTGTTGCAACTAGGAATGACTACAAGACGATTATGGTCATTCATTCTCCCTCTGCACTTCTGTTCTTTTATTGTGTATATGACTGTGTGCTCGTTTGAATAAATCTGTTTTTGACCTTGCATACTGATTTAAGATTGAGAGTATGCATTTGACCTGATTTGCTTTGTATATCTTAGGTTTCTCCTCTTTATTGTTTCTTTTTGAAACACAATTATTGACTTTTTACTTTTATGCTTACAGGTTCCAATGTTCAAGGCCTTCAAACCCTTGCAACTTTTGACCCAATTACAGATGAATTTATAATCAACACACCAAATGATGGGGCCATCAAATGGTGGATTGGCAATGCTGCTGTTCATGGAAAATTTGCCACTGTTTTTGCCAAGTTAATGTTGCCTACCCATGATGAAAAAGGGGTCTCTGATATGGGTGTTCACGCCTTCATTGTTCCAATAAGGGACATGAATACCCACCAGACACTTCCAGGAATTGAAATACATGATTGTGGGCAGAAGGTTGGCCTGAATGGGGTAGATAATGGAGCACTGAAATTCAATTCAGTAAGAATTCCACGAGATAATCTTCTTAATCGGTTCGGAGATGTTTCACGGGATGGCAAGTACACCAGTAGTCTTCCTACCATAAATAGACGATTTGCTGCTACATTAGGGGAGCTTGTTGGTGGACGTGTTGCCCTTGCATATTCGTCGGTCAGTGTTTTGAAGATTGCGGTAATAATTGCTACCCGATATTCTTTATTGCGACAGCAGTTTGGCCCTCCCAAGCAGCCTGAAGTCAGTATAATTGATTATCAGTCTCATCAGCACAAGTTAATGCCAATGCTGGCTTCAACTTACGCATTCCATTTTGCCTCTGTGCATTTGGTGGAGAGGTATTCTGAGATGAAAAAGACTCAGGACGAGCAACTGGTTGGGGATGTTCATACACTGTCTTCAGGTCTCAAAGCTTATGTGACATCATATACAGCAAAATCATTGAGCATTTGCAGGGAAGCATGTGGTGGACATGGATATGCTGCTGTCAACCGGTTTGGGAGTTTGAGAAATGATCATGACATTTTTCAAACATTTGAAGGAGACAACACGGTTCTGTTACAACAGGTTGTGCTCAAATCTATTACATTACTCGTTGCTTTAAAATCACGTGTGAACCAATAGCTTATTTATGGCATAATTCATTTATCCAATTTAGGGAGTTGACTCTGGTAGGTTTGAATAATTAGATAGATCTAGGGCAAGAGTTGGCACTCTGCATCTACACTCACCCTGAAAAGGCAATGGGTTTGAAGAAGCCGTTTGAAGAAGTATAGTAGCTAGAATCTTGTGGTCATCTTTGTAGCTTGTTCCTTGAGGTATATAATTACAACTACAGTAAGCCCTGGAGGCTTTCCCGTCATATTTCTAGTTATTCAAAAGCTCTGGAATTAGGTCATCTCATGGATGGTATATTTCAGGAGTATGTGAAGCTATTATTTGCAGACTGGAATGCTGGTTGACGTCAATCACTTAGGATGGTATTGATTGGGTTCTTTATTAAAAATTGCAGCTCGATGGTAATCCTGAATTTAATTTGAACAGGCAATTATGAATGCATTATTCTCTTTTTTGAAATCTTTGTTTTGGTTTTGCTGGAGACTTTCTGAAGTAGTGCTTATGGAAATTATAATTAAGAAGCTTCTTTATCTAGCCACTTACATGAGAAGCAATCTGGCACTGAATTTATCTGAGGATTTACTTGTAATGCAGGTTGCTGGCTTTCTTTTGAAGCAGTATCAGGAAAAGTTCCAAGGTGGGACTCTGACAGTTACATGGAACTATTTGAGAGAATCTATGAACACATATCTGTCTCAGCCCAATCCTGTAACTGCACGTTGGGAAGGTGAAGACCACTTGCGAGATCCTAAATTCCAGTTGGATGCCTTCAGAGTAAGTTTTGAATTGATGCTATGTCTGAAAAATGCTGCAACTGACAGAACAAGGTAACTGTATTTACAACTTTTATTACTGTTTATGTTTCAGTATCGAACATCTAGATTGCTTCAGAGCGTAGCCGTACGACTTCGGAAGCACAGCAAAACTCTTGGTGGCTTTAGTGCTTGGAACAGATGCTTGAATCACCTTCTCACACTTGCAGAGTCGCATATCGAGTCGGTCATCCTTGCAAAGTTTATTGAAGCTGTACAGAAGTATTTCCTAATCTTGGAATCAGAAATTCTCTCTCTCTAATTTATGCTGTTAATTTGCTGCTGAACTTGTCTTTACTATGCCAGCTGCCCTGATCCATGTTCTAGAGCTGCTTTGAAACTTGTCTGTGATCTTTACGCCTTGGACCGAATCTGGAAGGACATAGGGACCTATCGTAACGTCGACTATGTTGCTCCAAACAAAGCTAAGGTATTGATATACACAGAATCACAAGGTCGCAGGATTGCTTTCCTGTTTTCACATGATAATAGGAAGGAATCGGAATGTTAAAGAATATTTTCCTCTTATGCAGGCTATACACAAACTGACTGAGTACCTGAGTTTCCAAGTCAGGAACATTGCAAGAGAGCTCATAGATGCATTTGATCTTCCACACTTCGTTACTCGTGCTCCGATTGCCATGCAGTCAGAAGCTTACAGTCAGTACACACAGTATGTTGGTTTCTAGTTTCAAGAGAGCAAAATCTCAACAACAGAGAAATTCAACAGCTCCTTATGAGGAGTTTTGCTTGAAGGGTTAGTATATAGCTTCTCTCAAACCTTACTCTGAACACTCATGTTGGAAGAATAAAGGAATTATAGAACTTCCATGTACATCAGTACATGTCATTGTGACACGTTGGACAGAAATATGTAACTTACGATTCTTGTTGGAAGGCCCAATGGTAGTTGTTAGTGAACTCACCCTTACTTGGTCTTCCAACGCAAAAAAAAAATTGTTTTTGAGTTTCATGGATTTTGGTCGCTTCAAGAATGTGTTGTTCAAAAGAATTATGATTTTAGTGTAGGAGACCAAGTGAAATATTGGACTAAAGTTTTAAAGAAATTTGCAAGTTGCTCATATGCAGAGTACTACGGAGAACAACTGAAAGGAAAAAACAGCGCACTGTTGCTAACTCTGGTCAAGTTATATTCTGCACTACTCAAATATCTGTTTTTTTCACATGATTGAAACAACACTTTGACATATACATGTTTCTATTTTAATCTCCAACCAGACTCAGAAATGATTATATATCACACAGATGAAAGCTCTAATATCTCACTGGCTTGTAATTCACGTATGCCATTTGAGCTGCCTCACTTTTCTGTCTGATATCCTCGTACATCTTAAGTGATGCCTCAGAGAACTTATTCAGTCTGTCAAGAACCTTTGTCAAACTAGCATGTATACAGCACAAATTTGTTGATATGTTGGAATTCTTCTCATCCTCTTTGCCCTCGGATTCTGCGTTGTTTGGATCGACTACTTTCTCTTCAGTTTGTGTCTGGTCTTCGTGTTGCTCAATTAAATGGTTCAGATCAGCTAGGAAGGCCTTAATGGCATCTCCGAGTTCCTTAGATGGCAATGCTCTTATTCCTGCAGACCAGTCACGGCATAGAACAAATATAGGAGGGGCTAGGAGCCGACGCGGGGAGAAAGGCCTCTTGTTCTTGGAACGCTCCTGTGGCAGCAAAATGCAGTTCTGCAGCCACCCATTAAGAGCTTCGACATAGGATGCATGGCTATTAACCCAATTGGCAAAGCTCAAGCCAAACCACTCGATCTCCTGCTGAAGCTCAGCCATGATTTGTTTACGAGTATCTCCCTGTGGAATTCCTGTGGTGCTCCGTGAATGGTAAGCCAACGAGATGGTGATGTACTGTGTATGATGACATTCAAGCATGGCCTTCCACATTCTGATCAATCTGCACATGTTTATTGATCATAAATCTGATAATTCCAATGAACTAATTATTCAAACCCAGTACAGGGATTTAGTCCACATCTTTAGAACATCAAGATCCCTAACTTCTCTTTCGGTTTGTAAGGAAGTTTATAGGTTCCACAAACATTTGAATCCCAGTGGAAGAGAAGGCATTTTTACCTTCTCCACCAGTGAGTCACAAGCTCATCCATAGAATCACTAAATTAAGGTCAGAACAATGAGATAGAATATATATGTCATAGTTCTCAGTTCCCCAACTCACCCCTGAATCAGCTCTAGAAGTTGTGGCTGCAACTCTTCATCTCTCATTTTCTCAATCCGCTTAGATATTGAATCTACAGAATGAATTGCAACTCTTATCCGAGAATGCAAATCCTTCACAACTGCTCGGGTCTTGTCAATGACATTAGGACTAACATCCTTGGCAAACTGGTGCCTAAGTTGGTCACACTTTCGATCATACTCTTTCCTGATAGATTCACTGGCCTGCAGAAATTCGTATCAGAAGTAAGCACATAAAAGAGGTGCAACATAAGCCATTATTCATGACATTTTGATAAACTATAAGGCCAAATGCTGGACATTAGATCTTCAAAAGAATGAAAAGAACACCTCTTGTGAAAAAATACCTTAACTTCGTCATGGAGTTTTCTTTCCCAGGCATACAGTCGATCGAGTGTGGAGGAATGACTACCTGCAATCATGCAGAATTCTTCCATAAAATCACTACCACTGTCAGACACATCATCTTTTGTTGTCGTAACAAGTGGACTTTTCGATGAAGATGACCTTGAAGATGTTGTTCGCTTCCAGGTAATGACCTTAGTGGCATGCTCCACAGGTTCTGCAACAGTATTGAAGAATTTACATAACGAAAAAACAGAGAGGAAAATAACTTCATATGAATGGACGAAAACAGAAACATTCCAAATCCAAACAAGTTCCCCTGCTGGTTAGAAGGTAAACATCTAACTGCTATGGATTAGCGCCATGTTCTGAAATACATACAACATATAACTCCCTAAAAAATAACGTAGAAGTAAAGAACCCTACATTTTTCACTTCAAGCGTGACTTATGGAAACCTCGAACTTACCATGAGAAACAAGAGCAGTATTACCTCGACAGCACACACGTGGCAAAGCAGCTAACATGTCTAAGGTGGATGTGCTCCCTGCAAGAAACAAAGTAGTCCGAGAGTATTAGGAGAAAGATAAACCTTTTCACCACCAACAGTTTGTAAATAAAGACACCAAAGTCATTAACTGTTTAGTCATCCACCAAAGTAACTCTACCTTTTGCCTCTGAATATCCAACTCTGATGTTGCTTGCTTCAAGCATCCTGGCCACTTCCTTGCCAGATTCCGAGGCTCTAAAGAAACGATGTTCGATATCCTTTATGCTCGAAAGAAAATCCTTGGCTCTATGGGTAATATATTCTGATGGATCTTCCCTGTCAGCAGATAAATATTTTGCTGCCCCAGGTTTCTCCCTATTAGAACCTGATTGCTCAAGAACCAGACCGCCACCATTTTGCACTGTTTCTGCTTTCCTCACTTGGCTATCGAGTGCTTGCCCTGTAGAACCTTTAACTCCCAACAATTTATTAGAAGGGGCCTTACCTTCTACTCTTATACCAAAGTTTCCATTTGAAGTTGCTTGCATTTGCATATCAGAGATTTTAAAACTTTTTTCCTTTCCCTGAGGTCCCAAGCTTCCTTCTTGTAATTGTGTGTTTCTTTCTAAACCAGTATTTGGGCATTTTCCCTTTACATCTACCACATTTTGGGGAACACCAAACTTTTCAGTGTTAAACTCAGTCCACCCTCCCATATAATCAAAATCCATATTCAACTCATTGTGCCCAATAAACCTGAAGCTGTCACAATTATCGCTAGGATCAAAATAATCCCAAGATCTACCTGACTCGAAAGGAGGTGGAGGTGGCGGAGGCGGCATTGGCATGGAGAATCCAAGACAATCATCCTCCACAAAACCATCAACACAATTATTGTTCAAGTCAACTTTAACAGTCACTGTATTAGTACCACCACCAGCTCTCATGTAATTCATATTCACAACCTGAGGAGAAACAGGGCTTTCGTTGTGCAATGGTGAATCCGGGACCTCTGCATTGTGGGAAGGAGAGGGAGAGGGGTACGAGGAATGTGATGGAGTCTTGTCAAGCTCAGTGGCTGACGTTGTAGATAGAGAGGACTCTGTTACAACTTCAGCCTCAGCAAACCTTCGCAGAGCTATTCCAACGTTCTTAAGAGAATTAACGTAAGAGACATGAGCTGCTGCAAGATTGTACCTTGAATCAATTGCTTGCTTTATGAACTTCATGCGTTCTCTGCATAGACGCAAAGCATCATTTCTCTGTGCTTTTGAGCTCGCTGAACCCATTTCTTGGAGTGACTATTAGGAGGAGCTCCACCAAATCAACTCTAGCTTTTGGAAGCTAAGTATCTATAGATGAAAAACGAGCTTGAAGAACCAAAATTTCACGAACTATCCAGCCCAGTTCATCAGAGTATCTGCATTTCTCAGTATCAAACAGAAGTCTCTTAAAAATGGCCCTGTATGAGCTCAATATATCCACCAAGAGTTTGAACAACCCAACTCTTCACTAAAAGTAAAGCATTTCATTTCTCAAAAAAACAAATTTTCAGACTTGAACAAACTCACAGACACAGCAAAACAGTATAAAAGATAAAAAAAGATAAAACTCAAAACCCTTTCTGTCCAAAACCCTCACCTTTCTCCAGAACAGAGCAACCTTTTTCCAGCCACAGACGTTCCCCTGTCGTGCGTTTAACGAGAAACCTACTTGAATAAAGCCTTCAACTAGGGATGGTGACAAGACCCGGGCAGGCAGTGCAAATCGAAGAAGAAGAAGTGGGACTGAACAGATAAGCCAAAAGAAAAACAAAAGAAAGCAAAGAGGAGTAGTTGTTTTCAAAGAAGATGAGCAAGCATTAACACCAAAGAACAAGCAAAAGAGAGTAGAGTAGTTGGGGAATCATTAAACCACACCCATTAACGGAAACCTGAAAGATTGACAAAACCAAAGCAATTAGAGCACGAAATCCTACAAGAAGTAATGAGGCTCCCAAAAAGTTCAGATTTTGCCAGGAAATGCATACATATCTTCGAGAGCGTTATACACCAGAATGATGAAAAACAAGAAAAGTGATGTGTTGAAAAGACAGAGATAAACAGAGAGAGAGAGGAATCTGCAAAAGTTGATAACAGAGAAATTGTCTCGATTTGTGTGTAACATCTACGTTCATTCCAATCCAACTAAGACCAACTAGACAGACCTACTGAGCCACGAAAGATGCGACCTTTTACTCGCTCTGGTGCATTTGGACATTTTGTCATTTTCACTCTCAAACAAGCATCCATGAGCAGTACATTGTAGGATGAAAATGGGGTGGCGCTAAAACAAGAATTAACATCATGTGTTGAGTTGGTCAGTTGTTGCTATGACTGATGTTAGGACTTGGGAGATAGATGAGTGTGCACGAGAAAAGGTTCAGAGGTGTGTTTTTCTTGGGAAATGTGCAGATTGACGAGATTGCCCTCTGTTTTCCCCCGAAAACTCCCAATCGGCTCCTGAAAATCCGGGCCTTTTGGGAATTGAATCACAACTTTTTCCATTTTCTTTCTATTATATATCACTCGTAAAAGAGATTTTTGGAGGAAATTATGGGTGCCTTTTTTTTTCCCCTTGTAAAGCTATTTATGGTAGGACTTAATAGTTTATTTTAAGCTAAAAGAGATATATTTTTTTGTAAATTAAAATTTTTTCTTTAATTTTTAAAATTCTCTAAATTTTTTAAATATAATATTCTAATTTATATATTATTTATTATTCTAATTCTAATTATGTATTATTATAACTATTTATTCTATTTATAATTTTAAATTTTATTTTATCTAAATACATTCTATTTATAATATTTTTCTTTCTTTCATCTCCTAATTTTTCCATTCATAAATCCAGATCGACTAATTATTCTTAGATAGCACCAACTTCAATAGAAATTTCTCAATTTCAAAATGGTTTTACTAGTCAATGCTACTTATATGACGATTTGATCCGGTTTAAACTTGAGTAAAATTAATTAAGTTCGACTCAAACTAATAATTTACTATAATTATTTTAAATTATTAATTTAAGTTAAATTTAGTTTATTTTAATCGAGTTTAAAATAAATTAAATTTATTTTAATAGAGCTGTTCCAACAGAACTTGACCCAACAACTCCTCACCTACATCAACATACACAAACACAGATTATGGCCCTGTTTGACAATCAGTTGATTGCAATAGCTGTTAGCTGATAGCTGATTATATTAGTTGATTTGACCGGCGGATTGCATTAGCTGTTTGTTAAAAATGTTTAATAAAATTAGCTGTTTAGTATTAGCTGTTTATGTGTAAAATGACTTATAAGGACATGAATTTAAAAAAATTATAAGGGTATGAATATTATATATCTTAGTATTTCGTTGAATATTCTTGTAGAAATTTAGATTTTAGATATTCCATTATACAAAAATTAAGTTTATAACTCTAATAAAAATATAGAAAAATATAATAATAATAATTATTATTATTATTATTATTATTGTAAAGAGTTGATAATTTGTGAGAAGATGTTAATCTGTTCATTCACAATGAAGAGCATATATACACGTTTACAAGAGGTTAGAGCAGATCCTAAATTGACGCTATAGCCTAAATTAAAGGATCTGATTCCCTATTACAATATTCTATTAAAGGATAATTACAACTAAATAAGGAATGTCAAAATATGTACTCTATCATCCCCCCGCAAGCTCATGATCGAGAACGAACATGCAGCTTGTCATGAAGAGTAAGAAAATGATGATTGCCAACAGCTTTGTGAAGATATCAGCAATCTGACCAAGAGACCGTACATGCCGAACTATAAGAGCACCAGATGCAACCTGTTCACGAACAAAGTGGTAGTCGATTTTAATATGCTTGGAGTGCTGATGAAATACTGGATTGGCAGATAGAAACGTGGCACTCAGATTATCACATAAAATAGGTGGCTGCGGAACAGGGATGGCCATTTCCTTTAGTAATTGCTGTAACCAGATTAACTCAGCAGCGGCAAAGGCAATGGCCCTGTATTCGGCTTCAGTGCTGGAGCGAGCTACGACTTTCTGCTTGCGAGAAGACCAACTGATAAGGTTACCACCAAAATAAATGGCAAAGCCATGCTGTGATCTGCAGTCATCAGGATCAGAAGCCCAACCAGCATCAGAGAAGGCGACAAGACGAGAATCACGGGCTTTTTGAAGTACTAAGCCAGATGATATTGTGCCTTTCAAATAGCGCAAAATACGCTTTACGGCATACCAATGAGTTGCAGTGGGACTGTGCATGAATTGGCAAACTCTGTTGACAGCATAGGAGATCTCAGGTCTCGTGATAGTAACATATTGTAAGGCACCGACAACGCTCCTGTATAAAGCCGGATCAGGAAGAGGATCACCAGAAGCGACAAGACGTGATCCAGGTTCAGCTGGCGAGGAAATCGGCCGAGCCCCAGACATGTTACTGCGCTCAAGAATGTCACATATGTATTTCTGCTGGGAAAGCTGAATAGCGGATCCTGTATGAGAAACTTCAATGCCCAAAAAATAATGTAAATGGCCAAGATCTTTTAGTGAGAATTCCCGATTGAGAAGTTGAACAAACTCATCAATGAAGACAGCATGAGAGCCAGTAATAATGAGATCATCAACACAAATAAGTACATATACCACATGAGAGCCATTCTTCTTAATGAAGAGAGAAGGATCGGAAACACAAGCCTGAAAGCCATGATGAAGAAGAGAGCCAGTGAGCTTGTGAAACCAAGCTCGAGGAGCCTGTTTGAGACCATACAAGGCCTTACGAAGCTTACATACATGAGTAGGTCTATCCGGAGCCACAAATCCTTACGGTTGATCCATAAAGACTACCTCTGCAAGATCTCCATTCAAAAAGGCATTATTAGCATCAACTTGACGAAGAGACCAACCATTAGTGATAGCTAGGCTCAAAACAACCTGTAAACCCACTTACAACCAACAACGTTAGCGCCCAAAGGACGAGGTACTAAGTCCCAAGTCCCATTATTTATTAGAGCATCAAATTCAAGCTGCATCGCATGCTGCCAGTTGGGGTTCTTGGATGCTTGATGGAAGAATTTGGGTTCAATAGAGGCTGTTAGGGCAACAGGCAATGGGTATTTTGTGGTGATGAGGGCTTTTGGCTTGAGAGAGTGGGTAGAGGACCGAGTTACCATCACATGAGTGGAGTTATCCGGTGGCCGAAACCAGGAGGGTGCATTCGGGTAAGGTAGAGGAGGAGATGGTGGTTGGGACATCGCCGGGACCGGTGTAGATGACGGAGGGATAGAGGCCGGACCATCTCTCGTTTCCAACAAGGACGACGAGGACTCTGACAAGGGGGAGGCTGACGCACTTGAGTGACTCGATAAGGGAAACCCTGAACTAGACGTAGAACTTAAATGGTGCGTCTCTGAACCCGTGGACGCAGGATGGGAAGGGGGAGATACTTGAGCTGCTTGTTGGAGCAGCGACAATGGAATGGGACCCGTAGAGTGTGGGACGGATGACTCATGAGAAGAGGAAAAGCTAGGGTAGGGAAACACCGACTCATCGAACACAACATATCGAGAGACATAAGTTCGATTGGTGGGGACATGAAGACACACATAGCCCTTATGTTTCGAACTGTATCCCAAAAAGACACAAGGAAGAGACCTAAAATCCAATTTGGTGGTGTTGTAGGGTCGTAGGAAGGGATAACAAAGACACCCAAAAGATTTAAGGAACCCATAATCTGGAGTTTTCCCGTACAAGCACTCATAGGAGGACTTGTACCCTAAGACAGGAGTGATTGTTCTATTTATTAAGTAAACGGAAGTATGAAATGATTGCTCCCAAAATTTGATAGGAAGATGAGAGTGTGCGAGAAGGGCAAGACCTTTCTCAACAATAACTCGATTTTGCCTCTCGGATGACCCATTTTGTTCAGGGGTGTAAGGACATGAAACTTTGTGACGAATACCGTATCTTTCAAGGAGTGTAGAAACATTACGATACTCACCACCCCAATCAGTTTGAAATGATTTCACCTGAGTGGAGAATTGTGTTTGGATTAGTTTGAGAAATAATTCAAAGATAGAATGAACTTGAGATTTATTAGAAATGAAATAAATCCAAGTGAACTTGGTGCAATCATCGATGAAACTGATATAGTAACGACAACCAGTAGTAGACACCTCGGGTGAGGGACCCCACACATCAGAATGAACTAAATCAAATGGTTTCACAGAAGACTCAAGACGACATGGCAATGGTAGTCTGTGGCTTTTACCAAATTGACAAGAACCACAAACAGACGCCAATTTATTACATAACACAGGCAACTACTGACTTGACACTAAACGACGAAGGATCGATTCATGAGGATGAGCTAGCCGATGGTGCCAGCACTGGAGAGAGGTTCAGTCACTAAGACAAGCAGTTGGAAGACGACTAGAGGAGGAAGACGCAAGAAGATGCGGGAGACGGTAGAGACCATTCTCAACGGTTCCTTTGAGAAGTATCTGTCCCTGCAGGTTCTTGACAAGGCAACAATCTGGGTGAAACTCAAGATAAACGTTATTGTCACCGGATAATTTTGAAACACTCAACAAGCTTTTAGCTATTTTTGGGACATAAAGGATATTATTTAAGGATAAAGGTTTGGCAGTAGATGCAACAGAAAGAACAGAATGCCCTAAATGAGTAATGGGAAGGAACTTACCATCCCCGACCATGAGTCGATCATTACCTTCATAGTTGGATTGCAAGGTGAGATTGCTAAGATCAGCGGTGACGTGATGGCTGGCCCTAGAGTCAACAAACCATGGATCACCAACGTCGGATGGACTGTTAGCAGATGCAACAAAAGTTGACTTTCCAGTAGTACGTATCTTTGCTGCAGCGTTGCGATTAGTGACTGGAAAATCCTTTAAATTCAGACGTTGGTAGCAGGTCAACGCCTCGTGACCAGGTCGCTTGCAAATCTGACATTGAGGTCTTGGACGTTCACCAGTAGAATCATTAGCAGAGGGTCGATCCCGGTCTGTAGAACCACTATAGAACCTATCAGAACGTTGGTTGCGGCCACCAGAATGAGTAGCGGCATTGGCAGAAGGCGAAGACAGTGAATGATTATCTTCTTCCAACCGCTGCTCTTCTTGGAGTAAAAGACCAAGTAGTTCATCGGAAGACAAGGGCGCAATACGCATAGATAGAGCCGACCGAAACGCCCCATACTGAGAGCCAAGTCCATAAAGCAGATAAGAGACAAAATCAGCATCTGAAATCTCACACATACAATCTGATAAGGAGTCAACAAGGGCTCTTTTTTTTCTCAAAATAATCAAGGATAGATAAGGACCCCTTTGTTAGTGTTTGGAGTTATTGTCGAAGGTTCATTTGGCGAGCACCGGTCTGCGTATGGAACGTACGTTCAAGAATGCTCCAGGCCGTAGCACTTGTAGAAGCACGAGCAACCATTCCAAGTAAAGGAGTGGTTAAGGTGGATCGAATCCACAGTGAAACAAGGCGATCTTTCTTAATCCAAGAAGACAGATCTGGATTTGGGATGACACGCTCGGGAACGGTGGTGTCAGGATGGGTAGGATCAGTAGGAGGAACAGCCGGGATGACCATAGTTGGTGCCGGTGGACTGGTGTCGGTGATGAATGGATCCAATCCATAAGCCTCCAACGCAGAACGGACGGTACTGTGCCATAGAGAGTAGTTAGAGCGATCAAGACGAATGGACAAGTTGGGAAATTGAAAATTCTGATGGGAAACACCAAAATCGGCGAAAGCAGCGGCGAGAATGGAGTTAGAGCCGGTGGTGGAGGATGAAGGAGAAGACATGATGGATTAAATTAGGCTGATACCATGTAAAGAGTTGATAATTTGTGAGAAGATGTTAATCTATTCATTCACAATGAAGAGCATATATACACGTTTACAAGAGGTTAGAGCAAATCCTAAATTGACGCTATAGCCTAAATTAATGGATCTGATTTCCTATTACAATATTCTATTAAAGGATAATTACAACTAAATAAGGAATGTCAAAATATGTACTCTATCAGTGAGAAGTCAGTTACTGCAGCCATTTTCTCATGAGGACTGATTACAACAGCTGATGATCCTTTCCTTGATGGAATAAGATCCTCTGCCGAGACCATCAAGGCACCTCTACTGCCTATTCCACTAGCACTGGAAGGATCTATAGGACTGTGCCCATGGATAGCTTTACTTGTCAAAGGATCAGGAGAAGATCGCTTTGACAAGCAAACGTAGTGTATGAAGATAGCAAGCATGATCAGAACAATAACTGCAATCACACAAGAAACTATTATCACCACCTTCACAATGGTATGGATAGGTTTCCTTCTAGGCTTTTGAGCTGGAAAGCTGCTCGATCCAGGAGGACCACCTCGAAGACTTAAACCACTGTTTCCAGGGTAGAAAGAAGTGTTAGGAAACCTTCTCAAATTTTCTGGTACAACTCCTGAGAGATTATTATAAGAAACATTGAAGTTCGAAAGGGTGTTGGATAAATTGCTTGGTAAAGGTCTTGTGAAATGATTTTTGGATAAATCTAACGAGGTTATGGAGCTCATCTCAACCATGGAAGTTGGCAGGGAACCAGACATATTATTCCATGCAAGATTGAGCATTTGAAGTCCAACCAATGATCCAAATTCATCAAGAAAATAGCCATTTAGCTGATTACGTGAAAGATCAAGAACTTGAAGGCTCGATTTAGTGTTTGAAGGGGAAGAAAATTCAATAGCACCTTGAAGTAAATTATTCTCAAGGTAGAGTTCTTCCAAAGTAGGTAAAGCTAACAAATCAGCCAGAAGAAGACCAGATATTTGGTTGAAACTGAGATCTAGGACTCTAAGCTTTGGATACCAAGTAATAACTTTAGGGAGAAAGCTACTGAGAGAATTATGAGAGAGGTTGAAATGATTCAGACGCAAAAGTTGGGGTGATACATCAGGAATTGACCCTTTCAAACGGTTCTGGCTAAGATCAAGATACTCAACGTTTTCCCACTTGGAAATTCTGGTTAGATTTCCTTCAAAATGATTGTTTGATAGATCAAGCACAGTACAGCTTCCAGCAAGCAAGGGAAGTTCACCAATGAGGGCATTTGAAGAAAGGTTGAGGACACGTAAAGTTGTTGACAGGAGCATACTTACAGGCCCTGAAAAAGGGTGTTATAGTGTTAAGAAGTATGATAAACCAATTTACATTCTACAACCAGCTAAATGACTCACTAATGAGCATAAATTCAAAACAAGTATCACATTGTTTTAAATATTAAGGTAAAAGACTTGGACCTCCCTTTTGCATTTTGGGAAAGTGCAAACCACAGGGGAGGTCCAAGTTTTTAACCCTAATGATTAAAGTTATAACAAACACTAAAGTGGTACCTGAGAGATTATTGGTACTCAAGTCTAGTTCAGTTAAAAGAAGAGAATCTCCGTTTAATAGGTCGTTGGGAATAAAGCCTGAGAACCTGTTATTACTGAGCCCAATGACCTCAAGCTCATAGGCGTAATCAAATCCTGGCAACTCTCCAGAAAGCTGATTGTAGCTCAAATCCAACACCTTCAAGCTTGCAAACAAGTGAAGCTGTCCTCCCCCTATAAGTGATCCAGTAAGCTGGTTGTGGCTAAGATTCAAGTGCTTAACACTATCAGAAATACCAGGCAGTACTGTCCGTGAACTATAGCTTGCAAGCAAATTTGAACTGAAGTCAACATGGCTGGCATTAGTTAGGAGAAAAAACTCCCCATCTAGATGATCATTGAACATATTCCCATGCAAATCGAGCACCTGTAGACCTAAAAGCAGTTCAAAACCCGTAGGTATCTTACTAGTAAATCCATTTAAAGATAGGTTCAGATACAGAAGGCTATTCAGCCTTGTCCATGATGCTGGAAGTGGGCCAGAAAAGGAGTTGCAGCTGAAGTCCAAGGATTGGATGGATAAAAGCTCCGAAATTGAGTCAGGAATTGAACCCGAGAAATTATTCTCAGCTAATGACAGGTTCCTTAGACTCTGTACTCTACCAATTCCCACAGGTATTACAGAAGAAAAGAGATTGCTGGACAAGTCCAAGAACTCAAGGCTTTTGAAGTCACCAATATTTTCAGGAATTTTACCCGATATAGAGTTGTTCGACATGGAGAGTTTCACAAGTTTTGTAAGGCTTGCAAACACACTCAAGTCTACATCAGCAGAGAGCCCCAGGTTATCGAGGACAACACCAGCAACATTTCCACCATTGCACACTATACCATTCCAAGAAGCAGGACAACCATTGAAATCAATAGACTCCTCATTCCATGATTCAAGGACATAACCTATAGGATCATGCTTGATACCTTTCTTAAATTCAAGTAATGACAAGATTTCTTGAGAAGGGAGTTGCCCCAGTGCGTAGAGACAAAATAAGGATAATATTAAAAGCCTAAATAGCTTCATATTCCTCCTACCAATGATCCGCCAATGTTCAATACATAATCTGAGTGAAAAATAAAGAAAAGTTTTTATATTTAGCAGGCAGATCTAAATTTCAGACCACGAAATGTTTAACAAGAAAGAATCAACGCAGAAAAGGCCTTTATTATTAAGAAGAAGATCATTTAACCCTTTAGAACCCGTAAAATTAAAACCAAAATCTCACATTTTAACTGAAATCTTCATAAGAGCTCTATATTTCAGGATTTTACCTAGCAAGAGGCCAAATTTTGTAGAAGAGCTACACGGGATTGATTCTGCTTCCAGCAACAAACGCTGGAATTCAACAAAGGAAACTTAATGTTTATAGTGGCATCAAAGCTTTAAATTGAAGATATGGACCACGAACAAATTGAACAAGTTTTGACATTCAAGCAGAGAAGCCTGCTGGACTTCACATCAAGATATCAACTTTCATCAACAATGCAGATTCTTAGTACCTTTCACCTACAGAAAGACTCAAACTTTGAAGCCAAAAAGGGCAAAGAGCCAAAGATGAAGAGAAGAAAGTAAAGAGAGGACCAAGAAAGACTAAAAAGGAAAATGGAAAGACCTTCTTCCTTAAGTGGAGTGGAGGGTTCACTATTAACTAGACATGGGTTTTAGCTTACCTTAAACAGTTTACACTACATTAATACAGAACAAACCAAGGTGAACATGTTTCTCTTAAGCTTTTGCATTCGATGGTTAAAAGCATTTTAAAAAAGGTCTAATCTTTTGCTCTTTTGAGGCTTTTAGTGTCAGCTCGTGAGCAAAAGATAGCGGGAAAATGTGAGGTCTTTTTTGGGTTTAAACGCCATAAATTAGGGATTTACCCACCAAAAAGACACGAAATCTCGTCTTTGCATAGTGGACGTCAAATGATTTATCAAATCTAATTTAATACTATTTTCGCATTTTTGGATTTACAACAAAATCCAAATACTATTTCTAAGGCTTTTTTGCCATGTAAGATTTCTAACGACCCACTTCTGCCCCTTTGACCAGGTTTCTCTTCCATAGACATACACATTTGATCTCTCCCTGATTCTTCTTTTTTTGAGTCATTTCAGTTCAGTAACCAAATTCAAGCGCACCCATAACTCACTAGAGGTGAAGTTGATGACGGCGATTATGATAGGCTGTGATGAGGTGGGTCAATGGAACTGAGGCTTCAGCCAATCAGGCATCACAGTAGTTATTATTTGTCTTCCATTATGAACCATCGTGGTCAGCACCCATTTTCTCCCAAGTCAGCTTGTGCACAGTGTGTGGCAGTAAGAAAATCAAGACGACCCGGAGTACAATATTGCTTCTGCCAGCGGCTTTATCCAGAATGCCCGGGGGCCATTGGTGTGGAGGCTTCTTACACAATATCGGTGTCGGTGATCCCCTGTTATCCGAACTCTAGGGGGTTGTATTCTGGCCTCTTCGTGGCGTGGGGCTGGGGCTATCGGCGTGTGATTGTGGAAGTGGATTCGCTGGAGGTAATCAATATTCTCTCATCTTCTCATAATATACTGACTGGGATCTGGTTTTTGGTGACAGGTATCCAGGAACTGCTATTTCGAGACTGGGAGGTGCAGCTGCAGCATACTCACCGGGAAGGCAATCACTGTGTGGATCACTTGGCTCACTTAGCGTCCTTCGCAGCGCAGGGACTGCACACGCTACATGCGCCTCCACCAAGTATTTTGGAGGATCTTTCACGAGACCAAACTGGCACTCTTTTTACTCGAACCCTTAATAGGGGTTTAACTGCTCAGCGATAGTTGTTTCCTTGTTTTCTTTCCTTAAAAAAAAAATCAAGACGACCACAATTGATCATCAACTAATTCTGTGGTCCCTGTCATCTCATGTTTTGTCTTTCTGTTCAAACATATCTTTGTCATAATCGGGAGTACGCGTAAATAAGTATTTCTTTTAACTACATTAATAATTAATAATTTCTAGTGAAATTAAACGTCTCATGAAGACGTTTAGAAAATCAAAGCACAATTCTTATAATATTCGTATACTAATATCAAAGGTCAATCTATGTCTCCCTAACTACATATGTCATGCTTTCTCTCCCTTTATCTATCCATGCATCTATCTATATATATTAAGTCAATCCCAAATATGATCAATATACAAATGATTACCTCCTTTTAACTATAGCCAATGGTTATTCCATATTTCTTCTTGCTTTGTTCAACTTATATTAGGGCTCTTGGTCATTTTCTTTTTGAAATTATTTATATTTAATGTTATTTGATATTAACCTCCAAAATAAGAATTCAATATATTTTGTCTATCCAAATAAACTTGGATTCTTATGGGAGTTTTTTTTTTACTATTTTCAAGTGTTACGTTTTATTTTAATTTACTCAACAAATAATTTTTTTGATATTTTTGGACACCCTTAACAAAATGGGACTGGACATCAAATTAATATTCAATGGCATTAGCATTTGAGTTTAAATGGTATAGGACCTTCGATCGATTATGGAGTGTATTCTAAAAATAGAATTGGAAGCGTAATGTAAAAAGATCCTTCTTATGTTAGAAAATGATTATGTTGATATAGTTGAGTTGTTAAATGTTTACAATTAGTAAACTATGGAAAGATAAAGAAAAATCTAAAAGAAAGAAACTAGAAAGTTCCAAATAAAAAAATTGAATTTGATGATTGAATTATAAAATAGAAAAAGTATCAGACACCTTACTTTACCTGCTTAAGTAGTTACCTAGTTTTGACAAAAAGAAATTGCAAATTTAGGAAGCTTTAAAAAATTAGGGTGTGAAATTTAAAAGCATAATAGTGAACTTAAAATAAATCATGAGGGTGCATAATAGGAGATCACAATTTTACCTAACGCTTAAAATAGAATACATAGATTGATACCTAGGGTTTATAATTAAAATCAAGGTGAATTGTTGTATACCCAAGAGTTCGTTGTTTTATCTAGTTTGAAAATAAAAGTAGAATATCTAGAAAGGATCTAAGATATGAAATTAAAAACATTATTTTGAATGGATCATAGATCTTGGAATTATTAAAAAAAAAGGCATCAAATTGAATCTTAAGCCTTAGGATAAAAATAAAATACATAGAATGGATCATAGTTCTCAAGATTAAGGTTAAATGTATAGTACATAGAATGGATCATTATTCTCAAGATTAAGGTTAAATGTATGGAGATATGTGTTATGGCTTAAAAAAATGGGAAAAAATAATATGGGTCTTAGGGCTGGAAATGAAGAAAAATGCCTAGAATCATATCTTAGGGCTTGAAGTGATTGATATTTCTAGAATTGGGTTTTAAGGCTTAAAATTAAATTTGATATTCTTAGAGCTGGTTCTTAGGGCTTAAAATGATAAAATGTTTGACGTTGTCTCTCAGGGCTTGAAATTAAAATGAAATGCCTATAGGTGGATCTTAGAGCTTCGAAAATGAAGAAAATGCCCTAGATCTTAGGGCTTTAAATGAAATTGACAAGCCTAAAATTGAATATTGAGGCTTGAAATGAATTTGATATGTTTAAAGTTAAGTCTTAGGGCTTAAAATGGAGAAATTGACTAAAAAAAGTTATGATTTATGACTAGTACTAAAGGCTTCAAATGAATTCTGGATTAACTTAGAAGGGAGGGATAGGAATTGATGACTTGGTCTTGACTTAAACTTTGAGGTTTTGTGGGCTTATGATCCGGATTTTCTTTTAATCTTATCTAGCATCTTAGTGGTTTTTCTTATTGAGTGCATTCCCCTTTCTTGCATTGTGTAGTCCTTTAACAACTAATAAAGTAAAAATAAAAAGAAAAGGATTGATTTTAGGTTTATTTTACATTTGGCTATCTATTATACACTCAGGCATTGAGCATAGAACCCAATTATCATAAGAGCTTATTTGATTTAGACTTTTGAGAATTCAAGATCTAAATGATATTTTAATTAATTTTGAAAATATGATGGTTGAGTGTATAGTTGATTATATTTCCAATGCTACTATAGCTTTTCCTATTATAAATCTATCACTCACTAATTGAGTAAGTGTACCTATCGTTGGTAAGTAATATAATGGCTAAGTAAGGTATTGATCCCACAAAGAAGTGGTATGGATATAAAGGTCTAACACTATTAAATAAACTTAATAAATAAAGATATTTCTTTTTTTAGAATAAAGAAACATAAAACAAAACTAACCTAATAACTTATAATAATTAAAGAAATAAATGATAAGACGATTATTAGAAAAAAAAAACAGTGCAATCAAATAGTTATGTTAAGATGAGAACTTTCCCTAGTAGATATTGAAACTACATATGTCGAGTTAAACTATCTACTCTCTTATTGGTTAATTTGTATCTCTATCTTTGCGAACACCCCTTTAAATGCATCAAGTTATGTGAAATTTCATTAAAGGTTTCACCCTAACAGTAGGAAGATCATGTAGGTCTCCATCGTGAATCCCATTTAACCCCTCTATTTAAGCCATGAGCCGCGCATATGCAAACTCACTCGAGTCAGTATTAATACAAATAAAGATAGCTCAGAAAAATGTATCCCATATCATAAGTTAAATTAAATTACTCCATATAAAAATAATTTTTCCCATTTAAACACAAAAAGAACATTTGGCTATTAAACATATTTAAAATAATGAAATTAAATGAAGAAAATACAAAAATCATAATAGAAGTAAAGATAGATAATCTCCTTAATTTCACTGCTAGCTTGATCTACTAAGATGGTGTTTGGATCTTGATTGTCTAGTTAAAAATAACTTAAAATTAATTGCCCAAAGGTTGATAAGCCTTTTAATAGCTAACCCTAGCTTTTAGACAGAAAAAGATGTTTTTAAGATGTGTTTTTCTGTAAAAGATGATTAAAGTCCTAAAAAAATTAGGGTTTATACTTTTAAATATATTACACTTTGCCTATGCCTTAATTTACCCCATAGTCATAGCCTGAACCATAAACATTTAATGTTTTTTTTAAAAGAAACCTTTGGCATAACCGTGTCTCCAATTTGTGGATCTCACTCTCTTTCAAGATGAATACATGACCTTTGGTATGGCTGTGTCCAATATTGGATTACACTATTTTTTCTTGAACTTGCAATGATCTCCGAAATGGCTATGGCTCAGGTCGATTCACTTGTTGTACTTGATCCTTTAGGGCACAGTGCTGGACCCCGTTTCCGGAGCCCAACGATCGATTCCTGATACCGAAGAACTTTAGGCCCAAGTCCCAACCCCCAAGGTTGAACCCGAGGTGACCCGTCGGGACAGTCGTAAGAAATAAAAGCGGAAAGGATTTCAATTAAAACAAATCCTAGAGTGGCAACAAAGAGGAGTTCGCCGCGGAGAAATCGTTAAAAGGGGGTGCTCGTCGCGACGACCACTAGCTTCATCGCGGCGAAAGTCCCAAAATCATAAATCCGACATCCAAACCTTCAAACATTTAACAAACACATACATTCAAACCTAATAACAAGCTAAACATACTCATACACAAAAGGAGCTTCAATCCTTCATATCAT
>JANKOE010000206.1:2942334-2954688 GCA_026284465.1 Erythroxylum citrifolium | reverse complement strand
ATTGAAGTATCCAAAAATTACTCAAAAAATAGTAATAATGTCCGAACAAATCAGAAATCTCATTAAACCAATTGACCTGGAAAATGCCATGTCTGCATGCTAAAATGTCAAAGAGACAGAACATAAATCGGACTACATTTGCTTAATCTGCTAACCCCTAATTTGGGGCGTTACAATTACGGTGTTATTAATTTTGCAGGAGTAACTTTATGGGAGTATTAATAAGGGTATATGTGACATTTCATTAATTTTCTTAATAAACGTGTATTTTTCTAAAACGACTTTTATTATGAAACAGAGGGAGTATATTGTAATGCCTATATGTTTATGTGAATCTTAAAAGTTCTTTAATTTAAGAAGGCCCTGCTTGGCAATTGGCTGATTGCGTTAGCTGTTAGTAGATAGTTGATTATATCAGTTGATTTAACCAGCGGATTGCATTAGCTGTTTGTCATTTGATGTTTGATAAAAATTAGCTGTTTATGTGTAAAATGACTTATGAGAATATGACTTAAAAAAATTATAAGGGTATGAATATTATATATCTTAGTATTTCTTTGAATATTCTTGTAGGAATTCAGATTTTCGATATTTAATTCTACAAAAATTAAGTTTGTAACTATAATAAAAAACATAGGACATATAATAATAATAACAATAATAATATAACAACAACAACAACAACAACAATAATAATCATAATGATGATGATACATCCAAACATAAAATATAACAATTTAAATGAAGTTTAACAAAATAATTCAAATAGAGCAAAAGAGGTTGGGCAAAATTGGCATTATAGGAAAAGGTAATCAACTGATTGCCCAAAAAGCTACTTACAAGGAGCTTCTAATTTTTAGCTGGTTAGGTTGAATCAACCAACCTAATCAGCCAACAACCAAACAACTAGAATAGCTTATTGAAATCAAACAATTGATTTTGATCAACCAGCTAAAAGATTAGCTTATCAGCCAACAACCAAAGGCCGAAGTTAAAAGAGCAACTATGAGGATGTTGGGACCATCATCTTGTCCATGCCCATGCCCAGAGGTAATGTCCCCTTACTGATACAGAAACTGTGGAGGGCAACTGTCACCCTTTAGACCACTCCGCATGTATGGCTTAGGAGACACAAGGGACCATTTAAAATTGACCATATCAGAGCACTAAATTGTGAAGTGGAAGTTGCACTTTCTCAGACAGGAAGGAGTTACAGTTCTTGTTAATCTTACTGCACATTGTTTGTTATTTTAATTGGATCTGCCTCTTTTGCTTTAGATATTTTTTGACGCTTAAATAAGAAAATTAATATTTATTTTATTTTGCGAGATAAAAAGTGAGATTACGTCAAACTAAAGAATTAACGTATTTTAAGTGATAATCAATCATGATTCAACCCACTTGAATCACTTTGTTGTCCACTTTGGATGTAAAAGATCTAATTAGGGTTTTCGTTCAGTGCAAATGTAAAAGATGCCAGGAGATGAAGAGTCGAATAACTACACAGGCCGTTTTCAGCATTACATTTATGTCCTGTTCGACACAAAGGATGAACTTGGTCGCTGAAGAGCCCAAGTGAACGGGCTGCAGAGAGACATAAGCTGAAAAATAAAAAAAATAGGAACAGAAAACTCAACATATTACATACTTTCATCACATAAATGGGAAGAAACCATCAAAAAACAAGGAGCAATGACCCACACAGGTCTAGTGAAAGATGGGAGATTCGGGGACCAGTCTTCTTCATCTTCCTTCACCAATTTACTTGTACTCTAATATCATGTTATTTTCAGGAGCCAAACCAACACAAGCTCTCAGTATGTTCTCAAGCATTGCACGCTGCTTTGACAGTGCATTTACCACTGGGGTGCCTGGGGGAACCTGTTTTTACCAACAAGAGGATTTCATACCACAATGAGTGATCAAATAACTGAAATGGTTATAAGATATAGCAAGAGATTAAAGCAAGAACCTCATCTAAGATCATATAATTCCCATCAATTCACTTTGTTACTTGTGATAAAGGTAAGTTCTTTAATGGATCCTGAGCCATGAGTTGCATGAATAAAAGGGCATCTAAGGTCACATCACATATTCAATTCCCCATCGCTTTCATCCCATTAACACCGTATAAAAAAGCATAGTCACATCAAGTGCGAAATGGTTTTGGTTAGAGGAATGGAACTTACAAGAGGAGCCTTGGTGAGGTAACTCAGAATGGTAGCCACAGGATGGAAACTGTGAAACTTGCCCTGTATTGGGATAGAAAAAACGTTAAATCTTGTGAGTGAAACAAAGCTATTCAACAAGTTTTTTCTTCTTTTTGCAAGCACAGAAACACACCTCTCCCTCAGCTTTGAGCTGGATTCTAGTGCTGAGCTCTGCAAGGAGCACAAGATCCAGGATGATGGGTGCAGCCAGGAGGGAGTCCTCACAAGTATTATGCAACACTATAGTGTTCTTGCCACCCATGAATATCTCTGATGTGTACTCATCCATAGCCCTCTTGCTGTCTCCAACATATGGGACATACTACACGAGACACAACAAATCAAATTTGAACCAACTACACGGACGTCATTTTGATGGTATCATCATAATTAATTCTCTCTGCACACCAACAAATGATTTAAGATATACAAGAGTAATTCGTGCAATATTGGCCATCATGACCTGAGGGCCACCAAAAAATGATGGTTCCTATGTTTTTCCATAATTTAATGAACTTAATTTAGGAGATGGAGAGGAGAGAATACCTTGATGACCACAACATGATCAGGATGCTCACCAGGCTCATAGAGGATGGCGTTGCTGGAGACCATGTCATCGACAACGTTACTTTTCGAGATCTCCTTGGAACGGAAAGTTTGGGGTGCAGAGAGATTCATGCCGTCGTTGTTTCCCAAATGATTGTAACTAACTATTGATGTTGGCTGCGTAATTACCAATATATAAACTTCTCATCAATATCATGTCAATAACTGAACAAAGAAAGATAGACATAGTTGTTGAAGAACTGTCGCACTACATAAACAACGAAACTCTCATACCTTAATACCAGCACCAACGAGGAAATCAACCAACACAGATTTCATCTTGGTCTGACCACTCTTGAAGTCATCACCACCAATCAAACTGTTCCTCTTAATAGCCAAATCAATAAGCCCTGTACACATGATTATAGCAAACAGAATGTTCAACACTTCCCCAAGTAATTGGATAACTAGCTTCTTTGTAAGATAACGTTAAACTTGGATGCTGAAGTACCTGGAACGAAGGTGTTCTGCGGGCTGCCATTGATGAAAGGAACATCTTCGAAAACACATGCCAATGCATACAAAGTTGATGGAGAAATCTCAGCTTCATTCTTATCTAAAGAAGCCAAGAGGTTGTCCACAGTGTCATTTAGCCCAACAACAACATTACTGTACCTTTCTGTGTTTGCTGTCCACAGAACAACAACCTTTTCCACTTTGTTTTTCTCCTTAAACTCCCTGTATAATCAAGATGGTCATATAATGGAAAACAAAACGTGACCTTTAGAAGATTAAAGATAAGAAAAATTAAGTGATTACAGTACCTGATATCTTTGACAATTTGCTGAACCTGTTCTTTCTTGGTGCCCTTGATCACATTGTTGGCACGTGAGCCTTGATTAGCAGCAATGAAATCAGGGTCATAAATTCCAGGAAGCGGGACCATAGATTCCATGTAGGGTCTAAGTTGCTTTTGCAAATCAATGTCCAGAACCCTAGCCCTGGCCATGGAATCTGCCAAGTTCATATCACTTATGTCCCATCCTCCAAAAACAATATCATCAGGGTTCACCTGTATTAATTCATTCAACCATATGTCATCAATCAAACATCTAACCAGGAAATGGTAATTTTATCCTCAAAAGGTTAAGAAAGATAAAGACTAAACAGAGCATATCAAATACCATGGGAAGGAGGCTCTTGAATGGAGCGTAAATTTCCTCTCCATTGAAAGACCCAACACGAATTGTCGATGCCTGGGTCAGCGAGCCGAAGTAATTAGCCTGTTGAACCTTGTCCTTTGTTGCCCAAGAAATTCCTCTGTTAAAAAACACATCAAATCCAACACCCATAATCAAAAACGAGACATAAAAATTGAATACAAACAAATTTGTAAATCTTCCACAAGAAGTCAAGAACCCTCCCACTCGTAACAAATTTAATATTCCAGGTATAGCCCCACCGACCAAAGATCCCAACTTTATACCGTTACTTCCCGTTACAAACAACAAGGTAAGCAAACTCACTCTCTGTTCGCTATAACAGCGCCGGTAAGTGTTGACCCATTGTTGCCTCCCCAACCCACGAGCATAACCCTATAAGAAATGCATAAATTCAGAAGTTTGACATTAACCCAGATAGAATAATCACGAAAAACGAAATGGGTTATACGAGCATTTAGTGACAGACCCTAGTTTAGGGACATGGGTATCGGTCTTAAATTCATATTTAACAGTTTTCGGCTTGACCACCCACTGATAGGCACCACCTCTGTTCTCATGAACAACCTCGGTGGTCTCGTAGTTGTACACAGAGTGAATCTCGCCCTCTGAGTACTTCACATTAGGAGACTCAACCTTAAACTGCTCGATAAACATTTTTCTGTAATGAGATACAGAGACAGCTGTATCAAAGCAAAGAGAGAGAGAAGAGAGAACAGAGAAGAAACAATAATCTGAATGTGTAGGCTATACCGATCAGCAGCAGCAACCCAAGCGGTGTATAAATAGACGTGGCAAAAGCTGGGTGGACGTGGACCCCACTCACCACTTATTATAGGCCCTCGGTTCATGAGCAAAGCTTGACCATGAAAAACGCTGGAGAGTCATATGGACCGCACGTACCAGTGGACACGTGCGAGATTTAAACAGAGTATTGTTCTTGATGTGGGCACCAATGTGTAAGAGGGGGGAGTAAATATTGTTAAAAAAAAAGTGTTATTTTTTGTTTAACAAACATTTAAAATTTTATTTAAAAAAATTTAAATAATTATATTTTTAATTTTTAATGAATTTTTTAAGGCTTCTATTAAAAACAATTATGAAATACATTTTTATGAATAATATGCATTAATTAATTAAATACTATTAACATAATAACTCAATTTAATTATTAAATTTGAATCTAATTAAATAAATAATTAAAAATAAATATAACAAGTTATTATTTAATTATTATTGTTTTTTATTATTATCATTATTATTTTTATAAATTTCATCCTCCTCCTCCCCTCATTCTTATTATTATTATAGTACTTTATTTATTTATTTATCCATTCATATTTTTTTGTGGGTCATTTAGAAACAAACTTTCTATTAGTTAAGAATAAAGTTGGATATATTGGACCTTTTCAAGCCTCGTGTTTGGTATAAATTTTACTGAGTTATTATTGTTGTCCTAATTTTAATAAATTATTGATTTGAATTAAATTTAAAAGTTATATCGAATTATTATATTAACAATATTTGATTAGTATATGTCTAATGTTCGTGTTTTTAACCTTATTTTTATTATGTAAAAATTATCATTTAAAAAAAAAACTTGAGATTTTTTGAAAATTAATTAAACTATAGCAAAACTCATATCTTTATTAAATTACTTATCCTTTTAGCAGTTTGAGGACGATTTAGTATTGAAGGTTGTTGTTCTTCATTTTAGCGATTTAAAGGATGACGAATCAGAAATAAATATACACTGAACTTATAATTATTAAATAGGTCAGATATATTATTTAATTATTTAATTATTAATTCATTAAATTAACATATAAAAAATATGTAATTCATAAGTTATTATGTGTATATGATAACTTTTTAATGTACACTCAAAAATAATTATGAAATTTACTATTATTAACATATATATATTAATGACAAAAACATACAGAATTTAAGAAGAAAGTGATGTAATTGTATATTAAGTTTATTTATTGTTTATTGATAAATATATATAACTATTATTTTTAAATACGTGAGAATAATTTCAAATAAATTATAAATTTAAATTAAGTGATAAATTAAATTTCAATAATTAATAATAAAATTTAATCCATAGCAATTTTCTATTTTCAACTTGAAGTTTAAGGGGAACAAATCGAATCTATGAAACTCATAGTATTACTGTTTTAAAAATCAGATCTAAAGTTAAACCAGTATAGTTTTAAGAGATTTAATTGATATCAAACTGTCATAAAATCGGCTAAAGATTAAATAAAATCAAAGAAGTTGAAATATAATTGAAAGAAATTTTCGTTATTAATAAAAAAGTTTAAATTTAATTAAAAAAGAGATTATTAAATGAAAATTAATTGATTTATTTTTATTTACAAAAAATTATTAATTTATAAAAATTGACTGAATAATTAATGAACTGATCAATTTTTAACAATAAAAATTATTAATTAAATCGAATCAAAAACTTAAAAATCAAAACAAAAGATTAAATGGTTCGCAATTTTGACAGTCGAATTCATCGAACTGGTTGGAATTTTTAATTATAACATAATAGAGTTTGTAGTTTTTTTTATAATGGGGGAGAACCGAAAAAAGCTTACACTACAAGTCGAGGGATACAGAATCTCGACATGTCCTCAACGAGAAACGAGTGGCACCCAATAGGTGAGTTTATAATCGTGGTGGTTCTAAATCAAAATATGTGGCATAGTATTTTATTTTATGAGTTGATTTTCTTTTTGTGTTGTCGGGGTCTTCCTGGTGTGGTTACCATTCAATGTTTAGTTTAGTTGGAGTTCAATTATTGCATCCCATAGTTAGCTTAATATGATACTGACAAAAAGTACGGAAGTAAACATTTTGTATGGTTGACTACTTGACCTGATTTGATTATAACAAAAGTTGATTCGATTCTCGTTCAATTCACAGCACATGTATTCTTATTCCTACAATTTGATTCTCATGAAACTACCGGTTGGTGATGGTTGGGTGCAATTTAATGTTTTAATATTTTTTTTATGTTAGTGCTTAACTTAATTTTATTTAACATATTAAACTTATATAATTTGACTATTTAGAAACATTCCCTCTGTTAATTAAGTATAAGATTACTTATTATTAGACCTCTTCGGATATCGCGTCTCAACAAAATTTTTATTAAGTATTGTTGTTGTTGTAAATACTATTTAATTATTATATAAATAATTTTTATCATATTTCATTAATTTATAACATACAATGATCATAATCTCAATGACATTGCATTAAAAATTAACATGGTTTAATTTTGTATTTTTTAACAATAATTCAAGTAATATAAAACTATTATTAATTTTTTTCTTAACCGTTTGAAGTCTCTTGTTGGACAAGTAGCATCTTTCTACTCCTATTTTATAAACCAAGTTTGAAAAAAGAAAGAAGGTTTGTATGTATTTGCTTAAACCTTTATCTTATTGTTGTTGGCTTCCCAAAACTTTAAGGGGTGTTTGGTTCCTTTTTTTGTTTTTGTTATTGTTTTTTTAAAAAATGAAACAGTCTTGAAAAACTTGTTTAGTTAAAGATATTTTTGTTTTTTGTTGTTAAAAAAAACGACAATGATATTTTGAAAATGTAAAAAAGATGCTGTGATTTCTGCGTCTTTTGTTGTCTTCTACCCTCTCCTGCGTTTTCTACCGTATGTGATTTTCATGTTTGTTTTCATCTGCTTATGTGTGTGTTGTAACTTGTTGCTCGACTGCTGTTATTTGCTTTGAAACATAACAGGTTCATCACCTTCTCTTCTTCGAAATCACACAAAAGAATACATGTTATGCTACGGCATGTTACTGTAGCATAATTAAAATGAATTCATTAAATTCATCAACGTTGTTTTGTTTCACGAGAGAGGCCCTTCTTGTGTTTCTCACTGGATAGTGCTCAGGGATAGCATAACGACGTGATACCTGTCTCAGATATGCAACTTGATCACCTAGCTGAGGGATATAACGACATCCCTTCTCGTGCTTTGACAAATCCTGAAATAGAAAAAGTGAATGGAAAGTTATAGTATGAAAGTATCTTGCATGTCTTGAGTGAAGATGAGATCATTTGTTTATCTTGTCTGAAGATAAAGTAAAAAGGTTACAATTTCAGGGGCGTCTAGTTCATTAATAAGAATTAGCTCCGATGAACAAGTAGTTGTGTTCCTAGGTTTGGAACATTGGTAACTATTTTAAAGCACTATATATTTTTGTGGTATCATTATTCACGTTTGTATTCACGTTTCTAATTGGTCAAGGTACTCCTTGAAGGCTCTATTTTTGCAATAAAATGCTCGTTTCATTTAAGATCTAGAACAGGATAGTAATTCTTAAAGCTCTAGTTTTGAATTGTTGCTTAAATGGCGAAAGCTTTGGATAATTTCCTTGAAGTCGTTTAATATATTGACATAAAAAGAAGTGGTTTCTGAGATAAGAAGATTGCTTGAAAGAGGAAAAGAAGAGAGCTTGCAGAGAGGAAAGAAGAGTGAAGAGTAGGGTGGTCTAACATATTAATTTGTAAAATCAATGCATAATGAGGGGAGAATAAAGAGTTGCGGGAAAGAGGAAAAGAAGAGAGCTTGCGGAGAGGAAAGAAGAGTAAATAATAGGGTGGTCCAACATATTAATTTGTCAAATCAGTTAATAGTGAGGGGAGAACAAAGAGTGGAGATAGAGAGAAGCTTACAACAATGAAAAGAGTCGAAGTGGGGCTATTGGCTTGACTATCATGCATATATTATGATTTTGCTTAAATTTACATCTTTATTTTTATGATATAGAATCAAATTTACACCTTTATTTTTGTTCAATCATTTCTATGCACTTTATGCAATTCAGCATTTAATATGGTTGTCTCATGTTTACCATTTAATAACTTGTAGAAATTGATATGATTTATGTCACTTATATGTGGTTACATTTAGTGATGGAATGTTTGAACAATATGAACGATCCCGATGATTGTGTCGAAATAAATGAAAAAGATGGGGTATGGAATGATACCATAGAGATGTATTTCATCTCCTTGATGGTTGATAAAGTGAAGAAGGAAAATCGAATGACTACTATCTTTTCCAAATCTGGTTGGAATAATATTAAGGCAAGGCTTCTAGCAAAATTCAACAAGGAGTATACTGATATTTAATTAAAGAATAAGTACAATGGATTAAGGGCTAAATTGAAGAATTTCAAGAACTTATTGAAAGAAATAGGAATCGGCTACAACTCCCTTACTGGTGAAGTTAATTCTACAAATGAATGTTGAGAAAATCTATTTAAGGTAAAATATGTCTTTTTTAATTGATATATCATATTATATAATATTTATTCTCATATTCATTTTTCATTACTATAGGTACATAAAATGATTCACAGATTCAAGAAAAAAGAATGTAAGGAATTTTAAAACTTGTTTCATATTTTTGGAGATACTACTACAACTGGTGTGTATGTACATCCATCAACTAAATCTCCATCGAATAGTACAGAAGGGGAACATGAAAATGATGTTGATGAAGATTACCCGTATAATGAAAAAGAAGATCAAGATATAAGTTTTATATCTAAGAGAAAGAAATCTCCTAAGAATAAAAAGGCAAAGAAAACACATTCTAACATTGTAGAAGAGGTCTTAGTTGTATTTGGTGAACAATTAAAAAGGAAGAATGATTTACTTGTGAAAAAACTGAGTGAAACATCATCCACCATAGAGAGTATATCTCAAGAGTGTAACATAATGAAGGAATATATGAAGTCCTTAGATGAATTGGGTGCTGACGATGTGTAATATGGAAAAGCTATAAAGACTTTACATGATTCTCCACTTTATAGGGATATTTTTATGAAGATGACAGATACAAGAAAGCTGTATTGGATTATGTCGCTTTAGTTATATTTTCATGTTATTGCATATTGAATTCTTATTAATTTGACACTTTTATTTTAAACATTATTCCATAGTTTGAACATTTTAGGTTTGTGATTTGTATGAATATTTGACTTAATGTATGAATATTTTGTCCACTTTCGCTTAAACTTTTTGATTGAATCTTTTATTAATTATTTAATGTTGTCATTGTAGATACATGAATTTCGAATTAGATTCTGATAATGAACGTAAGAAGGTAATCATTATTTCTCTAGCTGGGAGAGAACAAACACTTTCGTTTACAAAAGCAACCATTTAGAACTGCTCTACCAGGTCATGATTGGATAATGAAACTTTTGAATGAGAATCCTATAAGGATTTATGAAAACTTAAGAATGAGAAAGATAATCTTCTTGGGCTTATGTGATGAGTTGAAGAGTTTAGGAGGCTTAAAGGCAACAAGTCATTTGACTGTGAAAGAACAAGTAGCAATTTTCTTGATGACTATAGGGCATAGTGAGACAACTAGAGTCAATGCAAAACGCTTTCAACATTTGACTAGACAATTTCGAAGTACTTTCGTAAAGTCTTATATGCAGTTAATCGTCTTGTAAAAAGATTCATTAGTCCACCATCTTTTTCTAATTCACCTTTTGAGAAACATAATTCAAAATTCTTTCCATATTTTCAGGTACATTCATATATTTAATTACTATTTTAATTATGTTCTTATGATTAATAATTATTTTAATATACATTTTAATTTTTATGATTATTTAGGAGCAATAGATAGTACACATATTGATACACATGTTCCAACCAATGAACAAATACCATACAGGGGCAAAAGAATTAATCTAACCCAAAATATTATGTGTTATTGCACATTTGACATGCGTTTTGCATATATAATAGCTGGATGGGAAGGTATTGCAAATGACTCTCGAGTTCTTTTAAAAACAGTGACAAATCCAACAAATCAATTTCCTATGCCTCCACAAGGTAATACATTATTTTAAATAAATATAGTAATTATGATTCATTTTAAATATTTTTTTGTTAATATTACGTTCTTTATATGTTAGGCAAGTACTATTTGGTTGATTCGGACTACACTAATATGCTTGGATTTCTTTCACCATACTGAAGTGAAAGATATAATTTGCGAGATTATAGAGGTAGAGGAAGACCTCAAGGTCCACATGAATTGTTTAACTACAGGCATTCTTTATTAAGAAATGTTATTGATGTGAATCAAGGGATATTGGTGAAATTACTTAATTGCAATTGTGTTCCTTGTATTGTTTAAGGGCATTTTTGTACATATGCATCTTTGCACATGTGTAACCTAATTCTTTGAGATATATATATTTTGCAGTAAAGGGAAGGTGGGGTTACCGCCTCTGTCCACCAAGTTGTTTATTTCTCTGTTGGTTTACATTCTCTCCACCAAGTTCCTTGTTTCTCTGTTGGTTTACATGGTATCAGAGCAAGGGATTTCCTTGTTTCTTTTAATTTCTTCGTCTATCCTTATGGGTGTCTACTGTTCAGTTTTGATCTGAACTTTGTTTATCATCTGAACTTTGTTTTTCCTTCTCCTCTTTAAAAAAAATACTCTGTTTGATTAGAAATTTTTTTATGGCATCTGAAAAGGGGGACTTCATTTCCATCAAATTTGATAGTGGCAACTATCCAAATTGGAGGTTCCACTTTCAGTTTTTCGTTCAAGGGAAAGGTCTCTGGGGACATATTGATGGCTCTATCACCAAACCACCAGTGGAAGGGAAAGAATTGGCAGATTGGTTAGTCGATGATGCAAAGATTATCTCTTGGATTCTGAGTTCAGTTACCATGTACATTGGGTCATCTATGAGAGGTTTGCGTACTGCAAGGGAGATGTGGGAATATCTTGCCAAGGTATACCAACAATCCAACCTTGCCCGTAAGTTCCAAATAGAACATGAAATTTTCAATATTATGCTGGGTTTATGACATTGTGGTCTGATCTTGAGGTTGCTAGTATGGAGAATATTATCAGTAATTGTTGTGTTCAGAATTTGCATGCGATATATAACGAAAGAAAAGTTATGCAATTTCTCATGAAGCTCAGGCCAGAATATGAACCTGTTAGGGCAAATATTTTGAGTCGGACTACTGTGCCTGATATTGATTCAGTCCTTAGTGAATTATTACGCGAAGAGACTCGCTTGATTACTCAGGCATCCTTAGAGAGTACTAAGGGAGTAGACTCGGTTTTTATTGCTGGAAGAATTAAAGGTCGACAAGCTCCAAGGGATTGGTCTAAGGTTCAGTGCCACGAATGTAAGGAGTATGGCCATGTGGTTTCTCATTGTAAGAAGAAGAATTTTTGTGTTTACTGTAAGAAACATGGGCATATCATTCCCGAGTGTACTGCTAAGGGATTTAAGGGAGCATCATCTCAACATACTCCTAGAGCCTATCATGTTCTTACTGATGGG
>JANKOE010000206.1:2928995-2942234 GCA_026284465.1 Erythroxylum citrifolium | reverse complement strand
ATAATTAATTAATTTAAAAATATAATGTATTATATTATAATTATTACACATAAGAGTATAATTACAAAAAATAGAAACAGGATGATAAAACCAAGCATGTTTTTGTTTTTAGTTTTTTATTACAAATTTCAACCAAACATGTTTTTGTTTTCAGTTTTTATATTAAAAATCTCAACCAAGCAACTTTTGATTTTTTAAGGAAAAAATATATTTAAAAAAGGAAACAGAAACCAAAAATAATAACAGAAAAATAGAAGTGAAACCAAATGACCTCTTACTCAATGAACTTTTCCTTTGTCCCCAATATTTGTTATATTTTGTAAGATTACACTCAAATAAACTAAGCACATATAAGTTCAAAAGAGATTCCATCGTAAAACCAATTAATAATAGGAGGAATAACTCATTAAGCTTATATGCATGCTCAAGATTATATATTCTTTTTATGTGTAACAAATTCTCACTTATATTTAACACGTTCCTCTCATGTGTGGGCTAATTTAAGGCTAACATGTGACACAATTTATTGTGTCAAGGTGGTGACGATTAATCTAAGAGCAACTTGCTCTGCTACCATGCTAAATTTTGTAAGATTGAGCCTGGATAAACTGAACACATACAAACTCAAAAGTGATTATATCCTAAAACCAATTGATGATAGGAGGGGTAACTCACTAGGCTTATATTCATGCTCAATATCATATATTCTTTTTATGTGGGATAAACTCTCACGTATATTTCAACAATATTGTCATGTAAGTTTGATCGAATTAGAAGGGATAGTTCGAATTCAACATGAATTTTATTTGAATCATTCAAAACCATATTATTTTAGCTTTAAAGATAATTTTATTTCATTTTAATTTCTTAAAATTACTAATCAAACTAATATCATCTTTTTCCAAAGAATTGAAAACATTCTAATTAAGATTTAGGTTGATTTTTAAATACGAGTTTCGCATCAAATCTATTATTTAAATATTAAATAATTTCAATTTTCATCATAAAAAATAAAAAGCTAAACAAAAATAGCAAAGAACACAGTATTATTTCCAAGATGCAATCATGAGACTGTAAAGGGGTCAGGGTCATGTGAACGTCCAGAGGACTGGACCAGGAACCACTGACCACAAAATGTGGCTTATGGCTTATGTGAGATGCTTCGTGCACATGAGCTGAGTCACTCGCAGTACAGCTGGAGATCCTCGGTCTCCATTTTAGTGTATCTATCTTGTTTCATTCAATCCAAGCTATTTATTTATGTAGGTCTCACATAAATAAATGGCTTAAATCGAGTGGGACAAACTAGGTACAGAAAAATAGGTACAGAGGATTTGTGCTCCTCGCAGTACACACCACACCAAAATTTGCTTTTTTTCTAGTTTTTTTTGAAGTAATCCCACGTTGGATTGAGAAATAATTTTGAAGTACGTTATACAACTTATAATTTATTAGTTTAAAGTTTTGAGTTGAGATATGATATATTAGTTATATACAGACTCACTTAAACTCGGTTCAATTTTTTCCAAATTTTCTAAAAACCCTTTTATTGATATTAGAGATAGGTTGGCGAGACCTGATGAACAGAGATTTATAGATTTAGATCAGATGAATAAATAATTTATAATGTGACTCAAATAGTTTCACATGAACTATGGATTAAGGGGAAGCTAGTCCGATATTGATGCTTCTACTTGTGAGTTAGGAAGATTTGAAAATTCACAAGTAGAGTAATTATGTATCAAAAAGAAATATAGTAATAGAGTGACTTATATATAAAGATATAAGCCGTAACTCGTTGCTTTAAAGTTTTAGTTAAGATATGACAGGATTATTTAGATCCTGTTCAATTTCTCATCGGACCTTCTCAAAATCCTTCATTTTGGTTCTATATATTTTCTTGGAGCAAAAGGTTGAATCTTCAACTCCAAGGGTCCCCAATCACAGGCCCGACCACCACTAAAGGATTGAATCAGGTACTCAGCGGCTCACTAAGAAGGAGAAGAGCAGCCCACAGCCTAAAATGAGTATATTTTCTTGAGGTAACGGAAGGTTGAGGTATTTAACTAGGCATTTGCTATCTCCCGAGTCTTCTAATTGTGTGAGTATGAGAAAACGGTCAGTGGTCCATGCATGAGAATAGGTTTTGCTTTGTTTTGTGGACCATTTCTTGTCTGAAGGTTGGTCTTAAAAGGAAGATGATAGTCACACGAAAGGTTTTCTTCTTCCTATTTTTAGTTCCTAGCTCTAAGTCTTCGCTTTTCTTATCCATCTTGAATTTTTCTTTTAATCTCAAAATCATTCTCTTTCAAAATATAGAAAAATATTTTAAAATGACAATAGTATAAGAGATAAGTATCAAATTTATAATACAAACCCAAAATTTTTGTATCTGATTAACGTGATTTGCAGACTATTGCGTCAATTTGAAAGTTTACTCAATGCTATAGATTCTTCTGTTTTCAAAACAAAAAAGTGTATATTTTGTTAACTTAGTGCAACATTTTGCTCCAATTTAGTTATACTACTCTGGCTAATGTAGTAGAATTGGTTGTTTTCATGAAGGAACTTTGCATGAACTTGGGCTCACCAACTCAAAGAACAATAATGCATGATCACATCCCTTCCTCCATAATTGACAAGTGTTACGAAGAACTTCACCATCCAAGAGGGTGACATTTATTTTTCAAATTTCGATGAGGACAGATGCTATTATTATTATACACTTTAATTCTCAAAAGAGGTTGTGCCGTTGTGGTCCTCCAATGCTTATAATTTGATTCTGACTCACATTTATAGCAACCCAACTTCAAAAGGAAGAGATCTGTTCTTCTCATAGTGTTGTGTCTTTTGTGCTTGAATAAATTTCAATCATCTGTTACAATTGAAAGTGGATAGTTAAGATGTTAAAAGACACAGCAGAGCAATTTACGAACAACAAATATATTCTTTCTGGCCGATTTATTAATAACAATTTTGAACTTACTAATTTTTTATTTCAGATTTTAATTTTTTAATTTAATTTATTTTAAAAATCGATTAATTTATTAAATAATCAACTAGTTTTTATAAGTTAATCGATTTTTATAAATCAAAATAAATCAATTAATTTATATTTAACAATTTTTAATTAAACTTTAAATTGTTTGATAGTTAAAAATAATCTTCTTTAATCATACTTCAAATTAATCAATTTTGTTCGATCATTAACCAGTTTTAGGATGATTTAATATTTTAAATCTTAAATATCTTATTTTATTAGTTAAGCTTTCAATCTAATTTTTTAAATATTAATAAAAATATTTTAAATTAAGTTCAAAATCAATATATAAAATTCAATTTTATTAAAATTAGGTTCACACTCAAATTTAAGTTTAAAAAATAAAATTTAAAACGAACTTCTCATGTCATATATTTGTATAACTAAATATACATTTTAATGTTCCGGTCCATTTTCTTAGATTCCTTTTACCTAACTCGAGATTGGTGTAATCATCAATGAATGGATCACTATCTTGGAAAATTTGACCTTTTCTACGAAGTTGGATAATTATTAATTGCATTTTTCAGTTTTTAAATAAATTATTGGTTAAATTATGTAATTTGATTCAGATAAAGATTATAAAGTGACTCGATAATAATATAGATTAATGGGTCGAAATTTAGGTGAAAAATAGATCTTAATTAGTATGAATCAGACCCATATCGACCTTGTTTTGGAAAAATCCGATATGAAAACTATATAAAAATTAAAATTTCCTGTAGTTGCTCATATCAATTGTAAACACAAGTAATCTCTGATCCGTTAAGAGAGCTTACATATTGAAAAAACTGTAGAAATACCTAAACTTTGTATCGGGAAACACTTTTCATAAACATCCTGAGAGATTTGTGATCATTTAGAGTTCGGAACCAACATCGAAAGCAAAAATAGAACTGAAATCAAGTATTCCGCATTACTTTCATTTTTAATTATTTCATATTTAATCTTGGGTATGTAATAAGGTTTGTTCTATGTATTATACAGTATTATCATGAATTTGGAAATTGGGAAGTTTCTTTGACTTTGGATTCTAATCCAAGAAATGGTACCAAATCTTTTAACCTATTAAGCACAAAAGACGATTGAGTTCGCTTTCGTTCAGTGCTGAACTGAAGCATACGTATACAAACTGGAATTTGCAGCAAAAGTTTGGCACACATCAAAATTCTTTTTCAGGGCAAAAATGACTTTTTCAAAAAAAAGTATTAAATTTAATTAAGTTAAGAGTTTTTTTCCAGGACGTAATTATATGTTATTAACATTTTATTTATTACGTATTTGAAAAATAATAACTATATATTTACATTTTTTTAAGGATAACTAGAAATTTGAAATAAAAATAAAGAAAGAATTTGTATCAACTGTGAATTAAGTAATGATAAAAAAATTCAAGTTTCGATCGATTCAATCGGAAAAATCTTGAACCGGTTAACTTTTTGGTTCGATTTTTAACTTTTTAAATTGATTTACTTTAAAAAGTCTTATTGTTAAAAGTCAATTAATTTTTATCTAAAATCCTTAATTAAATTTCAAATTCTTCGATTCGATAGATAAGAAGAGTCTCTTTCAATTATATTTTAAATCCTTTAATTTTATTTAATTTTTAGCTGGTTTTATAACAATCTGATATTGATGGAACCTTTTAAATATCTTATCTTACTGGTTTAATTTTTGGTTAAGTTTTTAAAACATTGATTTTAAGTGCACGTTGTATAAGCATTTAAATGTAATTACGCATTTAAATAAATTAGCCAATGAATTAATAATTTAAAACTAAACAAAATCTCTCAATTATGTTAGCATCAATAAACTAACAACCTTAAGGAGGGACTTCAAAGAGAATTTCCAAAAAAGAAACAAGTTTGATTTTTGACTTAATTAATAAAATTTAATTTAATCAAATTTAAACTTAATATAAAAATTTCAATTTCTAATTATATTTTAAGTTTAAAAGTACTCACTTAAACCCATATTTTTATTAATTTTTTAATAAATTCATACTCTTTTGATCGATTTAATATTATATCATATTCTAACCTATTTTTTAAGGTATAATCAAATTTAAATTTAAATTCAAATTTGTTAATAAAATTAAAGTTTAAGTTCAATCCTTATTGAATTCAAATCTAATTGATTGCTATCCTTAAATCCTAATCTCCAAAAGTTAAATTTCTTCCGACGACCACTTAAATCAAGGGGAATGAAAGTTTATAGACCATTGAAAAGAGCAAAGAGTGTCCTTGTCAACAACCGTTGTCGTGGAAGATTGGCTTGAATGCTATGTACTTGTCCAATTGTAACGTGGCACAAGTTTGACACCAACATTTATTCAGTATGCTTGCTTCTTTTATACTTGATAGCTACTTCTTTGATGGGTCACCTAAGGTGGTCCAATTGATAAGGTTTATAAAACAAAAGGGACTCTCCAAGTAGACTTTAGCATAAAAGGTTACAAGTTCGAGCTTTCAAAATTGGGACATTTAGAAATTTCTAGAATTTCGCTAACTATTGCAAAATATTATTCAAAATTTGTGATTGATAAATTATTATAAATTTTAAACTTTTAATAGTTTACATTGGAAATTTATTTGTCACTTAAGGTTAGGATTAACAATATTAACTCACTTAATTTGACTTAAAGCCAACATATTTACTTTAAATTGATCAGATTTTAGATTAAGTTTTAGCCTCTATTTGGTTGGGCTTATATCAGTAAAATTTTCGTCAATAAAGTCTTTTTTAAAGATATTTTCTGAGAAGAACTTTTCTAATTGACTGTTTAGCCGTTATTTAAAAAGGAGTTTTTTTTAAAGAACTTCTTATAGTAGATTGTTTGGCAACATAAAAATGAAAAGTACTATTAATTTTAACTATATTTTATTTCATAATAAAAATTATTTATGTATATAAATATTATTTAAAGTATATTAAACAATTGCAAGAGATTAGATAAACATGAAGATGAGTTTGTGGGTATTGTAAAAATTAGGTGTAAAATATAAGGGAAAAATGAACTAAAAAATAGACTCATTAATTTATATGAAAAATCTACTCGAAAAAGTCATTTGAGAGGCTTTTTTAAGAAGCTCTAAATTTGAGCTTCTTAAAAAGCTGTATTTTAGTTGCCAAAAAAATCATATATATTAAAAAAGTACTTTTTAATTTTACAATCAAACATTCATTTTTCTTAAAAAAAGCTTGTGGAGAAAAGTACTTATTAACCTCTCAAAAATCTATCCAAACAAGCACTTAATTAGATTAACTCTTGAAAGATTTAAAATGATATTATTTTATTATAATTAACTAAAATGATGTCATTTTGAAATACATGTATAAGTTTAAAGATTAAAATAATGATATTTTGATCAATTATACTAAAAGTAAAATGACATTGTTTTAATTGAAATCGGTCCTAATAGGCGTTAGGGTCTCCGATCAGCTCATTACTAGTCGCACGTTTGGTTCGCATCAAAGTTTGCCTCTGGGCCAGCTCTAACGTGGTTAAGTTTGCTAGTTGTCCAAAACCTACAATGGTTGATGAAGTTTACCTTGGAGAGCACCATCAATGTAATCGAGTTCGAGCCCATATGCATCTTCATCACTCCGCTTCACCTTCCACGACCACAAGACCTTCTTCCTTAAGATTATAGACATTTTTTAAGCGAAGACCAAGTAAATGACAACCTTACCATCTAAAACCGGCTTGGAGCTCCCATCCAAAATTACGTTCAACATAGACTCCAATGTAATAGGAAAAGAACAAACGACCCTTGCAATCCTAGACCTATCATTTTTCACAATGTTTATAAGTTATAAATCAAGCTCAGAAACTAAGATCAACACAATTGTTCTTCATCTCCCTCTCAAGTCACAAAAACGTTTACTAAATGGAGACCTTGTCCCTGCAAATGACTTACAAGGTGGTGAAAACGGTTCCAAGAGTAAGATCGAGGCTTGGCACCCACAATGTGAAAGCCATTAACTGTAGAGCAGCGAGTCAGGTAAGAATGCTTGAGAAAAAGACAAACTTGTACGAAATTCTTTCTCTTAGGTCTAAAAATGTAGGGTTTGATGAGATTAAGAAGGCATACAGATGCATGGCATTACTGTACCACCCTGATGTTTGTCCTCCTACCCTGAAAGACGAGTCCACCCAGCGTTTTGTTGAGGTTCGAGAGGCTTATGAGACGCTGTCCGACCGGTTTCACGTCGAATGTACGATTATGTGTTGGAGTGGAGTAGTTCCAAAGACTTTGGATTCCAAAAGAAATATGTGTTCTCTAATGCTGCGTTTGGATAGTGTCCTGTCTTCGGGGACAGAAGACAGAGAAATTCCTGTCTCCGTTTGTCTCTTTTGTTTTTTTGTTTTTTGTTTACAAGGGAATTGAAAAAACAATAACTAGCGCTGTTGGCGGGGATACATCACACCATGCGCATCGCGGTATAGAAGCTCCCGGAGGAACTCGGGAGGGTCGGGGAGAAAATGTAAGCCCAGTCGGAGCACTCTTGCGAAAGTCGCCAATCTGTCAGCACACTGGTTGGCCTCCCGAAAAGCATGGTGCAGATGAACCTCCCAGTTGCGGTGCAGAAGAGCACGGATACCTGCAATCAAAGAAACCCCATCAATTATAGGCCCGTGAGAAGCAGAGAGGATATTAATGACCTCGAGAGAATCGACTTCAACAAGAACACGACGAAACCCCCGGTCCCATGCCAATTGGAGGCCCGTGAAAACGCCCCAGCATTTTGCAGTGAAAGGGCTTCCGCTCGCTAGCAGCTGCTGAAAACCACTGCACCACCGCCCCTGGCTATCTCTGATTAAACCCCCAGCGGTGGTCAAGAACTGGCCAGGCTTGAAAGCACCGTCCATATTTAATTTCACCCAACCCTCTTGAGGCGGAGACCAGCCCACAGGACTGCCCGCAGTGATACCCGGGCCCGGAAAGACCTGTTGCTCGAAAGCTCTAGCGCGACCGATCCATTCCACGTAATCCAAAACAGGTCGAGAACCGTCCTCCGGCCAGACAAAGCCATGTTCGAAAAGACTACAATTTCGCCATTTCCATAGGCTCCAGATGGCGACCCCAAAAATCGTAACCCAGGCAACCTGGTGGATATGCGAGGGCGAGCTAAGATTCGTCACCAACCAGGGCCCAAGCTCCTGCTGGAAGAAATTTGCATTCACCACATCCCTTGGAAATTGATGCCAGAAGGTTCGCACTCGTGGGCAGTCCCGAATAGCATGAATAGCTGACTCTTGCTGGCCACAGAACGGACAACCACTGTCCACGGCGATGTGCCGGAGGACACGCTGCTGATTGGTCAAAAGCTTTCGATTAGCAAGTAACCACATGTAAGACCGAATCCGCTGGGGGCCAGGCCACGCCCAGATAAGTTTCCACAACGTATGGTTGGAGTCCAAAGAGGGGCTTTCTTGGAGAGCATAAGCAGAGGCCACTGTGAACCGCCCATGAGGGGTAGGACCCTAGGTAAGGGTATCATCCCCTGGGCTCGCAACTTGGGGGAAAATTTCAGCAATCGCCAGACAAGCTTCAGAGGGCAGGTAGTGCTGAAAGCCATGCCAAAGCCATTGACCCTCGTCACGCACATAATCAGCAACCGTGGCAGCCAGACAATGAGGCGGAAGTGGAGAAACCACGATGTGGAGAAGAGGGCCCCAACCTGGCACCCAATTGTCTTGCCAAAATAAAATATGCCGACCAGTGCCTACAGTCCAAAGGCTCCCCTGGCGGACAATAGGCCAAACGGCAGAAATACTCCGCCAAACCACTGAGGCCCCCGGCCGCGCAAGGCGAATAGGGATGGACATTGTGTCCACCTAATATTTCTCTTTGAGCAACCGGACCCAAAGAGTATTCGGTTGCGTCAGGAGGGTCCAGCCCAGCTTAGCCAGGAGGGCATCATTGGTAAGGCGAATCTGTTTGAGACCGAGGCCTCCCGCAGCCTTAGGTTGGCAGACAGAATGCCAATTGACCAGATGGATTTTCCGTTGGGCATCCACAGACCCCCAGATAAAGTCACGCATAATTTTCTCAAGGTCGTCACACAGTTGGCGCGGAAGACGGACAACTTGCATCGTAAAGACGGGAAGCGCAGCGATGACCGACTGGGTAAGAGTAACCCGTCCTGCTAGCGACAAAGTTTGGGCCCGCCAGCCGGAGAGTTTCTTTTGAGCCGCGTCCAAGATGTACTTGAAAGTGTTACGAGACACACGGTCATGAAAAAGAGGAATCCCTAAATACTGGCCGAGGTTAGTAGTGCTAGAAATCTGTAACCCCTAACTTATGCATCGAGCCGTATTGCGGGAGACGTTTTTGGAAAAAAATCCGAGTCTTTGCTGTACTAACTTGTTGACCAGACGCGGCACAGAAAGCCCCAAGAGTACGCGTAATGACGGTCGTCTGGGAGACCTCGGCATGGGTAAAAAGAACTAGGTCATCGGCAAAGAACAGATGAGAGAGGGGAGGGCCCGATCGACCTAGGTTGATAGGTTTCCATTGTCCACACGTCACCTCGCTCTTGATAAGATGGCCGAGACGCTCCAGACAAAGAACAAAAAGATAAGGCGAGAGCGGATCACCCTGACGAAGGCCTCGCGAAGGGCGAAACGAGGTTGACACAGTACCTTGCAAGGCAATTTGGAAGGAAACGGTCGTCACACAAAGCATGATAAGGCGAATAAGACTCGCTGGTAAACCGATGGCAAGAAGGGTGTCGTGGAGAAAATCCCACCACAGACGATCATAAGCTTTTTCCAAATCCACTTTTATTGCAAGATACCCCCGCCGACCCGTCTGCTTGCGCATCGTATGTATAACCTCCTGGGCAGGGGCGGATACAGGGGGAAATTTTTTCTAAAATTTCTATGTAAATTTTATTTTTAGTTTTTGCCCCCACAAAATTTTATTTTGAAGCTTTGCCCCCACTGAAAATTTTGTTTGCCCCCACTGAAAAAACTTCCTGGATCTGCCCCTGCTCTTGGGCGATAATGATATTGTCAATGATCTGACGACCCGGAATGAAACTGCTTTGATTCTCAGCAACCAGATGAGGCATAAGCTCCTTTAACCGGTTCACAATGATTTTAGCAATAGTCTTATACATGACCATACACAAGCTAATAGGGTGAAATTTAGTAATTTGCTGTGGAACAGGAATTTTAGGAATTAAGACCAGCAAAGAGTGATTCAACTCATGGTCCCAGCAGTTAAGAGAGAAGGTCTTGGTGATGAAATTCACCACCCCAGGCCCAACCGTCTCCCAGTGATGTTGAAAGAAAAGAGCATTGAATCCATCAACACCCGGGGCTTTATTGGGAGACATGTCGAAAACCGCCGCTTTTACTTCTGTCGAATGGACGGGTCGAGCCAGGTGAGTGACTTGCTCAGGCGAAAGAGGAGGGAAGGGGTGAATGGGAGGAAAAGAAAGGAAAGGCCCGTGATCAACACTGTAAAGCTGGATGAAGTAGTTACGAGCCATTTGGCACAACTGGTCGAGTTCCGTAATCAGCCTGCCAGAAGAGTCCATTAGCCGGGCAATCCGCAATTTCTTACGTTTGGTTAAAGTGACAGTGTGGTAATACTTGGTGTTTCGGTCGCCTTTCGAAATCCAGTTGCATCGTGCTTTCTGGTGCCAGAGGAGCTCCTCCTCGCCCAACACTTGCACAAGGTCACGACTCAAGTACTCCTCCAGGTTTAAAAGCTCCTCGGAAGGAGCAGACGTCATGGCTCGCCGGAGTCCTTGGATTCTGGCCATCAGGCGCTTTTTTCGGTGCATAATGTTGCCAAACACATGAGCATTCCAATGAAGAAGATGTTCGGAGAACTGAGCAAGCGATTGGCTCATCGGCGCTTCCGTTGGGTTCTAGTGCTTGGAAACCACCTCGGGAAAGGCCGAATGAGCGAGCCAGGCATTTTGGAATCGAAAAGGAGGGCCGCCAGGATGGCGGGGAGGCGGAGGCAAGAGATGAAAAAGTTCTTTCCTTCCTATTTACTGACTTTTATTGTAAGTTTGTGTAATAACATGACATCCATTTGTCTCTTCTTATGTAAATTGTATGCATAAAATTTGACCTTACGAGAGTTTGAAAGTTTCATGGTGCGACATGTGTGTTATCAATGATCAAAGAAGCTTCTTAATCAACCGGCTTAATTTTAAATTTGTAGTATATGGCTGACTAGAAGTAGAAGCGCACTTAGTTTGTTAATATTAATTAGTTCGATCGTGTCATTTTGTTTTAAACTATTAATTTATTAAATAATTTATTTAGAATACGTAAATTAAAAATAATTTATATACTGATAATATATTAACTACGTATTTAAAATATAATAACTACAATTTCACCGAAATTAAAAAAAACACTTCATATTTCACCTATAGAATAACACAAAAATGTAACATATATTCCAATGTGAATCTTTGGAATTATATACTCCCTCCGATTCATAATAAGTGTCGTTTTAGATATATTTTAATTATTCAAAATAAGTGTCATTCTTGATTTTGTATACATGTTTATAATTTTACTTCCAAAATTAACCTTTAATTTCTCTCTGATCTTAATTACACAGATAACAATTTCAAGGCAATTTAATAGTATGCAATTTCTCTCACATGCTAATTAATAAGGGTACATCTATAATTTCATTACATTTTTAATAAGTGTGCGTTTTTTTAAAACAACACTTATTATGAATCGGAGGGAGTATGAGGTTTGCTTAAACAAATCATTGAATCCATAAAATTCCTAGTTTCGAGGTTTAGATCCATAGTCTCAATTTGTAATATAAATATCAAGCGTTGGTAGATCCTCGCAAAGGCAAAGAGAAGAACTACTTTTTATGTCGTTAACATGGTGTGGATGTTTAATAGATCCATTTAAGGCTCCTTCTATGTTTGATTGATCGTTAATATGTTTGATGGTATTCAAAAGGTGGTGACAGACCAGGATAATTTATCCCTCTTAGCCCCCTTAAGGTTGGAGGAGTTTAAGACTGCTATTTTTGAAATGCACCCTGATAAGGCGCTTGGCCCTGATGGTATGAATCCAGCTTTTTTTCAAAAATGTTAGAACATAGTAGGAAATGATATTTTTGCACAGTGTTGCTCCTAGTTAGACAATTGTGAGTTCCCTGACTCTTTAATTAAATAGTACTACTATTGTCCTAATTCCAAAAAAAGAAAAGGCTAGTAGTACGAAAGATTTACAACCTATTGCCCTTTGTAATGTGATCTATAAACTCATAGCTAAGGTTCTCGCTAATAGACTCAAAGTGATTCTTCCTAAGCTTATCTCTCCTATGCAGTCAGCATTTGTCCCTGGTCGGTTAATTTCCGACAATATTATGGTTGCTTTTGAGATTATTCATTATATGAAGAATAAAGGGCGTGGTTCACAGGGTGATATTGCGTTCAAAATTGACATTAGTAAAGCTTATGACCGAGTGGATTGGCGATATCTGGAGTTTATTCTGTTAAAGCTAGGCTTTGATGTAAAATGGGTCCGATGGGTAATGTTGTGTGTTACTACAGTTCATTATTCGGTGGTCTTGAATGATAGAACGGTTGGCCCTATTGTTCCAAATCGAGGGCTTCGACAGGGTGATCCGAAGTCCTTATCTATTTATCTTATGTGCTGAAGGTTTATCGGCCCTTTTAAGGACAGCTGAGTCTCAAGGTGCTATTCATGGTGTTAGTATTTGTCGGGGGCCCCTACAGTTTCCCATTTGTTTTTTGCTGATGATAGCTTCTTTTTCTTTAAAGCTTCCTCAGTTGAGTGTCAACATATCAAGCGGATTCTTTCCACTTACGAGGCAGCATCGGGCCAAGCTATTAATTTTCAGAAATCTGGCATCATGTTCAGTTCAAATACTAAACCCGATGTCAAGCAGGAAGCGATTTCGATTCTGGGGGTATCTCAACCGCTTGATCATGGCAGGTATCTGGGTTTGCCTTCACTAATTGGGAAGAACAAAAAACAAGTTTTCGCCTTCTTGAAGGACTGTCTTAGTAAACGTGTTCACAGCTGGACAAATCGACTACTCTCCAAACCGGGCAAAGAGATTATCCTTAAGACTATTGCTCAAGCTCTTCCTACCTTCTGCATGAGTGTTTTTCTACTTCCTCAGGGCATTTGTGATGACCTGCACAAAATGATGAATGCTTATTGGTGG
>JANKOE010000206.1:2899884-2910052 GCA_026284465.1 Erythroxylum citrifolium | reverse complement strand
TGTTGATGTCTGGAGCACATGAGGTCAAAATGCAAATGGTTTAAAGGAATCACCTCTGCTATAGCAGCTGGTGTATCAAAATCGGGTTCACCGGCAGCCAAACGAATGACAGGGATGCCAGCTTGTAGAAGGGCAGCCGCTTGATCTGTTATGGCTACAGTCTTTGATGGTTTTACAGAATTCACCCTGGGGCTCAAAGAGAGATCCACATCCATCTCCTCGTACCCAACGGTGGGTTTCAGCACTGCACCTATCCTAGATTGACAAACATCTCCAGGAGTCTCTAACAACCTAGTAAAGACTATACTTGATAAGAAAACCAGTTACATACACAACAACTCGTAACAAAACAATTCAGAAGATACACCTGCTAGAAGCAAATTCCCAGTGGAGTATATAGCACTTATCTTCGTACCACATCAAAAGATGGAAATTATGAAAGTCCAAATTTTGCCAACAATCCCTCCATGAATAATAATTTAAAGAAGAAAGCAATAGAAAAGACAAGAACTTCAGCAAATATTGTGAAAAAGCAAGTGAAGATCAACGAATTAACCAAAAGTCAAAAGACAAAAATTGCAACGAACAAGTGTTCAAGTTACACGCACAAACAATTAACCTCGTTAAAAAGAACCAAAGCCAGAACTTCAGATGACCCACCAAGTCCAAACTCCACCAAACACAATACTAACAAAGGAGTCACAGTAATTAAGACCCAGTGTGTTGGCAGTGGACTTACTTGAGAGAAAGATGGCGATAATAGGCAGGGAAGGACAAGGATCCCGGGCTTTGAGAACCGGAGATGGGTCGGAGAGCTTGGGGAGTAATGAGACGATCAATGCCTGAAGTGGAGCTCCAAAGAGAAGCAGCCATTAGAGAAAAGTTTCGAACTTTAGGTGAGGACTTGTCATCTACTTGTGTTATTTGTTCTCTATCGTTTTTGTAAGTGCAAGATGTTCAAGTTTGTTTATTCATTCAAGTTTGTGGGTTGGTGAGAAGTGGAAATTTAGGAGGGTGTGGTAGGTTGGTTGGGTTTGAGACCGAGGTTGGTAAATCATACCTGACAGCATATCACAGCCGTTCAGTGCAGAGGATTCGACGGTTTTGATTGATTGTAATGAACCGAAGGCTTAAATAGACCCGTAGCTAACTTCCCTACTGCTAAGATTAAGTGAATGTTGTATTAAAAAATTGTTGTTGGTTTGAGCTTAGCTCACTTTTATCGCTTGAAATCTTCTGTCCCGCTAACCCTGACGGCTGGGATTAGTTGTGGGACAGAGGGCACAGGATTGGTGGGACAGACGGCTGGGATTAGTTGTGGGATAGAGGGCACAGGATTGGTGGGACAGAAGATCTGTTCCCACTTTTATCTTACAAAAAAAAAATGTTGTTTGAAAATGATAGAAAGATTTATGATATAATATAATAAAATGTGATTTAGAGGAAGGATTTATAATGTAATATAGTAAATAGTTGTTTATCATTTTACATTTTATCATAAACCTTTCAAATCGGAAGTTTGTCATTTTTACTATTTAGTATAAAATGAGACGTAATATGAAACTCGTCTCTTCTATCTCATCTCATTTCATTCTATTACAAACCCTCCTCCTAAACGATAAAATAATATTACATTCTATTAATAAACCCTTAAAAATTATTTAATTAGTACAACTTTTTAAAAATTTAAATTTAAATTTTTTTAATTTATACAAGTCAGTTCAAAATTTATTTTAAATGTAATATGTAATGGTAAAAATAATCTTTTAATTTTATTTATACAAGTTTTAAAAGATTAATTATTAAATTAAATTTTTTATAAAATTAACAATAAAATTAAAAAATTAAAAAGTTCGATAATTTTAAATATGTTATTCTTGATACATATATACACACATATATATACACACACATTAAACTTTTGACTAAATTTTAAATTAAAGAAATTGGTTTGTTCCGATTTGCTTATTAAGATTTAATATACCTGAACGACTGCAAATTCAAATTCAAATCACTGGAGCATATCAAGATTCGATGGTTATTATGGCTACTCTACATCACTAGATGATCTATCGTTTATACTACGACAGACATGTAAGAAGATAGATCGTACGCCAGTTCAACCATCATATGTTCAGATCCAACTTTTCTATCACGATAAATATGAAAAGCCCATTAAAACTATTAAGTTTTTAGATACTGGATTTAGCCGTACAATCACGAAGACCAACATCTTATCCTATTAAACATGGACTTTACATGATGATTATTTTACTGCTGTTGATAATAACTTTTTTAAGATTGGGCTTATCATCTAAAGAACGATGGACCCTTAGTTTAATAAGACGTAAATTCCACCCTACTCTATATTAAGACCTTGAAGCAGGACCAAAGCTTTTGTACTTGGCCCAATCAACTTGGTAATTTGTTAAGGCTCGATCATATGGACCAGTCATGTAATTAAAATTATCTTTATAAAATTAATTTAAAGGAAATTCTCCATGTATAAATAAGCATATCAAAGATCTTACTGTATAAAAGTTTGGATGAATTTGTAGGCTTCGCAAAGCAGTTTAGGTCCAGTTCGAACCTAACAAGTTTGATCCGCAAAGCTTAAGTTCAGGCTTAGGCTTAACCCAACCGGACCTAAATTAGATCCATCATCACCATATTCTTGGATACTCTTGCTCAACCAAAAAGTAAACCTCTCAAAATATTAAATAAGCAATTTTCATCGTAGTGATATGAGTGAAACAATTTAAGGGTTAGCAAAGTTTGCTCGACTTAACCCGATCTGGCTTAAAATCAAACGAGTTGGATCAGTCCTAAGTTTAATATTTATAAAATAATAGTGTTTTGAAAATTTTAAAATTAAAAAATATATTTAATCAAGTTTTAAACTTTAAATTTTGTCGAGTTTCAGGCTAGATCGATTTTCAATCCAAACTTAACCTAAACATAAATATTAAATCTTGGCCTGAGCACATCCTATCTAATTATCACCTCAAATAAAATGGTAATTGCGTTTAAAATTTTTTAATATTAAAAAATATATTTAATCACATTTAGAACCTTAATTCTCGTTGAGTTTTAGGCTTGATCAAATTTCAATCCAAACCTAGCATAAACATAAATTTTGAATCTTGACCTAGGCCCATTCCAGCCAATTATCACTTTAAATAAGATGGTTTGGAACGTAGGAGCGATGATTTTTTTTTTGAAACTACGTAGGAGCGATGATTAAAAAATTAAATTGATTAATTCGATTTAATCATAAAAATTTTGAAAGTAAAAATTTATATTTAATTTTCAATTTTTAATTCAATTTATCTTACCTTATTTTAGTTTATAATAACTTATAAATTTACAAAAAATACCAATTAATTAATAAACTTTTTATTTAATAAATTTTAAATTAAATTTTAAATTTTTGGATAGTTAACGACAATTTCTTTTAACTATATTTCAAAATTTTTAATTTTATTCAATTTTTAGATAATTTTATGACAGTTTAATACTAGTTAATCCTTTTAAACGTTAATTCTTATCGATTTAAATTCTGATCAGGTTCGTTAACTATTGCAAGAAATAGTAATAAACCCCCAAAATAATCGGCGTATAAGATGGATAAATTTGCCTGATAGAGATTTTTCTATAAGATTGATAAAAAAGGCAAGCCGCCTCCCCAAGTCTAAATTGCCGTAGGTAGCAGAATCATATCCTGAGCATGGAAGCAACTTATGGCTTATACGGTAGCAGCGGCAGAAGATAAGCATGTAAGAACATGGAAGGTTGAGTTATATTCTATCAAGATCTATTATGTTTAAAATATATCTTTGGCTAAAATATGATTTAATTAAAGTAATATTTATAAATTTAGCATATCTAAGCAAACTCTATATTTCAGTCTCCTCTTAGTAATGATTAAAAAGTTTAACCGGATCAACCAGTTTAATTGTAAAAACGTTAAATCGTCTAATTTTTTGTTCAATTTTTAATTTTTCGATTCGATTTATTTTAATAATTTTTTGTTAAAAATTGATCAATGTATTAATTAATCGACTAATTTTTATTAATTTCTTATAAATTTTACCATCGTTATTAACACTCAATTGAAGTTCATCTCAGACGTGGAATCTGATAGTACGCAGCCTTACTACTACACAGTAGAGATGTTGTTTTTGATAATTTCTTATAAATTAAAATTAATTAATTAATTTTTATTTAAACAATTTCTTTTTTCAATTAAACTTTAATTTTTTAATGCATAAAGATAATTTCTTTTAATTATATTTTAAAATTTTTAATTTTATTTGAATCTTTAACTTTGACTAGTTTTATAATGGTTGATTAAAATTTTAAATTTTAAACATTTTAAATTTACATTATTATAGGGATAATAAAAGGACCTAAGTTTGGCTTAAACTAACCTACAATCAACTGGTTAATTTGAGTTGACCGAGTCTTAAGCTAGACCCAGGCCTCGGTCCAGGCTCTAATTAGGTTCAGATGAGTCCAGATCTTCTGTTCAATATTATAGTGTCTTATTGTGTCCAATAAATCTCAGTCATTTATTTATGTGAGTCCCGTATAAGTTTTGCATGAGTCCCGCAAAATAAATGGTTGCCAAATAACCTAAATCAACATTATTTTGTTTTTTTGTTTTTAATGCCTGGCTTGACACGTTACTGTCCCACCCGTTTAACTTTTCAGGACACGATAGACAACAGTTGGTCAAAAGTCTTAAACGCGTTGCTTAGCTAGGGCTTCGTCTTAGATCTTTTTTCTTTCTCAAGCCATGAAAAGAGAAAACTATGCGATGTGAAGCGGTCTTGCTTTTTGGTCGTCTCCAAATTTTAATTATACTTTTAAACAAAATTATCTTAATTATTATAGGTGTTTGCTGTAAGCATAACACTAGCTGTAACACATGTGAGTGATTCATTGACTCTAATAAAATAATTATATCTAAAACGTGGTATTTTATTATTGTACTTTCCTTTTCACTCTGTTACTAGCCAATACGATCGGATCTTCTGTTTTAATTATCGTATTCCTATCATGTTTCATTAAATTTTATCCACATATTTACGTGAACTTCACATAAATATATAGATGATATTTAATGAAAAAGGATTAAAATAGAGCAACTGGAACAGAAGTTTTAATGTGCTAACTGGCCCACCAAAAGAAGCTAATAATGTTTAATTATTTAAGAGTGATTTATACGTAAAGAGTGATTCCAACTGATATATTTATTAGTTTTAAATTAAAAGTTTAAGATTAATTAGAGTCGACTTTCTTATAACTTGATTTTTATATCTTAAAAACTATTATTTATTTATCATATAATTCTTCTGTTCATATTTTATTAATTTTTCATTCATTTCTATATTTAAAAGAATATCATATTAAAGTTTTAATATAAAGTTTGTTTTTTAAAAATTGTGACAATTAAGTAATAATATAAAATAGTTATAATTTAAAAAGAAATGAAATAATCCAAGATTTTAAGATATTAAATTATGAACACTTTTAATCGTCATAAAAAATTTTATTTCTATTTAAAGTTAATTATATTCCATTAACTTAATTAAGATTGTATAAATTATGCTAGAAGCTCAACTGGTCAAGGTTGAAAAGTCAAAGTAAATGGAGCTGTATACCAAAACCAAAGTTGAAACTTCCATGTTAGTTCTCTGATTCTTCACCTGTTAAGACCTCGAAAGCCATGTTCTTGTTTTTTTTTTAGAAGTCAAAGAACTGGAGCTGCAAGTGGAGCCTATATATATATCTATATATATGGCTAATATCCAAGTCTATCCACGTTCGTTTATTAACAGAGACTCATTGATTGAGCTTGTCCTGGTTTCTGTTTTTCTAGTTCCTATTGGCAAGTTTTGCTGCTGAGGAAAATGACAACAACTTTGAAGTTGTTTTTAGCTCTGTGTTGCTTCATTTCTTTGATCAACATCCCGATTACTGAGGCAAGAATTCGGGAATATAAATGGGACGTGAAGTATGAGTACAAGTCTCCTGATTGCTATAAGAAGCTGGTGATTACAATCAATGGCAGAACTCCTGGACCAACAATCCTGGCTCAGCAAGGTGACACCGTTGTTGTCCACGTTAAGAACAACTTGATGACGGAGAATCTGGCAATCCACTGGCATGGAATCCGTCAGGTAATTTATAGGGTGTTATTTCCGTTTTCATCTGTTGAGTTATTTTCCAAGTTTTGTTTATGACTTTGTTCTTGTTACAGATTGGAACTCCTTGGTTTGATGGAACAGAAGGAGTGACTCAGTGTCCGATCTTGCCTGGAGACACTTTCACGTATCAGTTTGTTGTTGACAGAGTAAGGACCAGGGTCTTGCAGCCATATATGATCCTATTTTGTCATGTACTGAACATTCCTAGCTTGTATGTTTCAGCCTGGAACTTATCTGTACCATGCGCACTACGGGATGCAAAGAGAGGCTGGGTTATATGGATCAATCCGTGTGTCCCTTCCTGACGGAAAATCTGAGCCCTTCGGATATGATTACGACCGTAGTATCATCCTGACTGACTGGTACCATAAGAGCACTTATGAACAAGCTACAGGACTAGCCTCTATTCCCTTTGGTTGGGTTGGGGAGCCTCAGGTAACCCCATATCAGTTTCTTTTCACAATCTGCAGTTACAATACCTTGGAGAGAATTATATCCTGACAAGCAACTTCCTTTTCAGTCACTTCTGATACAAGGAAAAGGAAGATTCAATTGCTCCTCTCCAGGCATGACAGGTGATGTTTGCAATACAACCAATCCTGAATGCTCTCCCTATGCAATGACAGTAGTCCCTGGAATGACGTACAGGCTTAGGGTCGCCAGCTTGACTGCCCTATCTGCACTCAGCTTCCAAATAGAGGGTCACAATATGACAGTAGTTGAAGCAGATGGGCACTTTGTGAAGCCATTTGTGGTTCAGAATCTGTTCATATACTCCGGTGAAACCTACTCTGTCTTAGTAACAACCGATCAGGACCCGTCAAGAAACTATTGGTTAACAACGAACGTTGTTAGTAGAAACTCCACAACTCCACCAGGCGTAGGCATTCTCAACTACTATCCAAACCATCCTCGAAGGTATCCTCCTACAAACGCACCTTCAGGTCCTATCTGGAACGATGTCAAGCCAAGGTTGGCTCAGAGCCAAGCCATTAGAGCTCATCAGAGCTTCATCATACCACCTCCTGCCACTTCCGACAGGGTCATTGTACTCCTGAACACACAAAACAAAGCCAATGGATACACTCGATGGTCTGTTAACAATGTCTCCTTCACCCTTCCTCACACACCTTACCTAGTGGGACTCAAGCAAAACTTGCTTCATACCTTCAACCAAGTTCCTCCTCCTGATAGACTGGACCTTACCAATTACGACATTCATAGCCCTCCACCGAACCCGAACGTCACCATTAGCGACTCCATCTACCGGCTCAAGTTCAACACCACAGTAGACATCATTCTGCAGAACGCAAACTCTTTGGTTCTTAACAACAGTGAGACACATCCATGGCATCTTCACGGACATGACTTCTGGGTTCTGGGGTACGGAGAAGGGAAGTTCGACATGGTCAATGACACAAAGAAGTACAATTTGGTTGATCCGATCATGAAGAACACAGTTCCTGTCCATCCTTATGGGTGGACTGCTTTGAGGTTTAAAGCTGACAATCCTGGAGCTTGGTTATTCCATTGTCACATCGAATCGCATTTTTTCATGGGAATGGGAGTGGTTTTTGAAGAAGGCATAGAGAAAGTTGGAAAATTGCCTTCCTCCATCATGGGATGTGGTGAAGCTAGACATTACAACAAGCCATAGAAGTAAATATACCTTCTGTGTTAAGATTATTCTGATCTTCACACAATAACATTCGACAGACGATCTGATCAGGTAAATTTTTTTACATAATTTGTTATGGAGCTGATGTGATTTTTTTGACTATTCAGAGTCTACTGGAGATTCTTGTCAAACCATAGTTAATGTTCGGTGTAAACATTTTGCTTTTCGTTCATTCTCGCAATCACATATCAAAAATTGGGATAAATTTTTTGTCCAATAATACGGTGTCTTATTCTGTTCAATAAATTTCAGCCATTTATTTATACAGATCTCGCATTCATTTATGTGAGACCCACACGGAGTCTACATAAATAAAGGGTTAAAATTTATGTGACAGAATAAAATACTATAAAATTAGACTGAAGATCTGGATTAAAAAAATCGTGACTTGAATTTGTATCTTGTCAAACTATAGTTAATGTTCGATGTAAACATTTTGTTTTCGTTTCAGTCTTGCAATCACATGTAAAAAATCGTGACTTGAATTTGCTGACTTAGTAATAAACGTTTGTCATGATCAAGTAATATCAAAGGGGAAAATATAAAACAATATTTCCTTTCAAGCTGCCATTAAAAGCGTTCTAAAGTGACGCTATTTATTATTTTAATAATTTAAATTACTGTAGATATAAATATTAATAATTTATCTAAAACATATAATTTATCATCTATACATTTTAAAAGATAATATTTGCAAATTTTACTAAAGTTGGTTTCCCCCTTACATGCGTCATTAATTAATTTCCCAAAAATGTGGCTCGAAATATAAAATTTGAGCGTAATAAAATGCGGATAAAAAATTCTCTCGTAAAGAGATCATTTTAATTTTCTTAGATATTTTAGACATTTTCTTTCAAGTTTTTATTTTTATAATTAGATTTTTTAAAAAAACGAAATACTTACCTCGTAATTATTTAGTTTTACTTAACCTAATTACGTTCTTTGACATAGCGGATTTGATTTACTATTATACTTATATTTTTCAAGTTTTTGTATTTATTTAACTATTTTATTTATTATTATTAATCTTTACCATTTTTGTATATGTTCGATACTATGTATTATGTATTGTATATTTTTATATTTGTATACATATCTATTTATATTTTTTTATTTTGTATTACTTGTGTGAGTCCGCCAAAAATAGTCTCTCTATTAAGAAACGGTAAAATTGTGATCTATCATACCTTTGTGAACCCTATATGTTAGTAAAACTTTCAGTTAGTATTATTAACTAGTTATTGTTTTTTTTTTGTGTACAAAAGAGACAAAACATGCGAGCCAACTTAAAGCTCTAAAATACAGCATCCCTTGCGTATTCCGTTGCAGTAACTCCAAAAGGCCCAAAAGAGGAACCTGGAGAATATGAAGGCCTGGACCTATAAGAAAAGTTACAGCCGCCAATTTGTCCGCGCACTGATTTCCTTCGTGATAGGTATGTTGAAAGTGGACCTCCCATAGACGGGTGAGCCGGTGAGGAGATCTCTGATACCTGTCCAAAAAAAAACGGTCATTAAGTTCCAATCTCTAAATCCTGATGTTTCGGCAATGTTAAAAACATGACGGCAGCTCTAAAAATGTGAAAACTAGAAGTAAAACGATTATCCATACATCATACTCATACAGATACGTAACCAAGTTCTGATCAAACGTGCTGTGGGCTAATCCCCAATCAAGTTCTTCAAACTATATTATCATAGAAACGATATTATAGTTTAAATAATTGTTTAGTGACTTCTGTAGGGTTTGCTTATGTCACTCATCGTTCTTCTGCATTGTTTAGATCTATTCTCCGTCTTGTCATCAATTTATAAGTATGACTTTACAAATGTGGAGCCAAATGGCAACTACAAGTCTACAGCTAATTAAGAATAAAAACTTTATTGATAATAGGTTAAGTCTAGCCTAGATTCCTAAGTGCCTGTTTAATTAAGTTTTTAAAAGGTGAATAAGTACTCTTTTTTACACTGTAAAAGTTTTTTTTAACGAGTGTTTAGCTGTAAAATAAAAAGTACTTTTTTAGTAAATATAATTTTTTTGACAACTAAAATACAACTTTTTAAGAGGCTTAAATTTAGAGTTTCTAAAAAATACTTTTTCAGGTGAATTTTTCATATCAATTAATGAGTCTATTTTTTAGTTCCTTTTGTTCTTATGTTTTACACATAATCCCCACAATAATTACAAACACATCTTCACGGTTATTTTGAGATTTATATAATATTATTTGACTTTTTATATGTTTTAATATTTATTTTTGATATTAGTTTTACTTATG
>JANKOE010000206.1:2865757-2878195 GCA_026284465.1 Erythroxylum citrifolium | reverse complement strand
CAATTTCTTCATTTTTGTACCTTTCACATTCCTCTTGGAAAAACGTAGTTGTTTCAACAGCTCATTAACTTATCTTCTCTGTAAGAATGCTTTGTAATTTGGTTGCTATTTTGTGCTGTGACCTTTCTTTCGTTAATTGCTTTTTGTGCATATCATTTTATTCCTTCACCTCTGGTTATCAGAAGCAGGTCTGTTTTTTAGCTACCTAGATGGGTGAGAGGAAAGTGATTGATTTCCATTGCACTCTTTTCCTTTATCTTCCTATTTTCTGAAGAGTCTGTATGGTTTGGATGCTTTCTGTAAGTAGCTGATTTTGAGGCAAATTTATGTTTTCAGGTTGTGAATGTTGTATTAGTTTGAAAAGATGTCATCTCGATACCCGGTACTTGGCAATCGACCAATAGATCAATGGAAGGTTACAGAGTTGAAAGAGGAGCTGAAAAGGAGGAAATTAACAACTAAAGGTTTGAAGGATGATCTAATAAAACGCTTGGATGAAGCTCTTCATGTTGAGAGGGAAAAGGCTATGAAGGATGCAAATAATGGGATAAATTTTGAGTCCCATCCTGTAATTGTAGATCAATCGGAATCAGTTTCTGTTGTTAGTAAGAAAGTTGATGGGGTTGGTGATGCCTACAAAAAGGAGGAGGTGTGTAATATTCCAGTGAAGAATCTCCAGATTGACATCAATGATAGCTTAGAAACCGTGGATCATGGAATAGTTCAAGAAGATATCGTATGTAAAGGAGAGCTCAGACCTAACACAAGTACAGTTGAGACCAATGTTACAGTTGTGGAGAATGTGGGTTCTGAAGTGGCTGTGGACACTAGCATTGCAATTAAAGAGAAGGTGGTTTCTGATGTAGAGATGAGTGGGCAAATTGCACAAGGTACTGGAACACAAGAAATTTTGGGGATTGATGATTCAAAGCCCCAGCTGGAGAATGTGGATACAAAGATCCAGCTGGAGGATGAGAATTTGAAGTCCCAGATGGAAAAAGAGGTTTCGAAGTCCCCACTAGATATTGAGGATTTGAAGCCTGAATGCGAGGATGTCATGCTTGACCCTTCTGCAACGGGAAACCAGGTATCTGAGGTCAGCCCTAATTTAGGGTTTCAAGTAAAATCTGATTCTATTTCTACTGATTCTCTGTCAATTAATGAAAAGATAGAACTTAAGGATAATATAAATGCTGATAATGTCAAATTAGAACTAGATGTTGTTAAACCAGAAATTGCCAAACCGTTATCAGATAATGTTGTCCCAGTTGGTGGTGAATCACATCCAATGGATGTTGAAGAGCCACAAGAGAATCCACCATCTTTTGATGAGAAAGATACCATCAGTGGTGCAAATGCAGATATGAACAAGAAAAATGATAGCATAGAAATCATAGATTCAGAAAAGTTAAATTTGGACAGAAGTTCTTGTGATGACTCTTTGGAGGATGATGTACTGGAGAGTAAGCCAATTGATTCAAAGTATGATCCTGATGAAGTTGGAGACAAGACTGAGAAAAATGAAGTGATTACTGGGATGGACAAAAATCTTGCTGAAGGTGTTGGAAATGACTTATGTACTGAGCAAAAAGAAGTACATGACGATGGCAACATTCTCTCTCCTGCACCACTGGAGAAAAGAAAATTTAATGGTGAGCTATGCGTTCTTGATTTCTCTCTGGCACCTTATTGACCCTTACAGATTTTGTTAATATATATCCTCTGCTTTATTGATATTCTTTTTCTCTCAATTTGCTTACAGTTTTACTTTTGTTGCAAAATGAATTGTGCGATATCAACCAATTGTCTTGAAATTCTTTCATGATCAGTGATGCACTGGAAAAGGGGAATGTTGATCTTTTTAGTGGCAGATATTTTGTGTGATTCATATAATTTTGGATGGTACCAATAGCATTATACATTGACTCTATTGTGAGCTATAAGTGCTTATTGCCATGGAGATAATTTCTATTGTTCTATGGAGAGACACAGCATATCTTTTTAAGCTAATTCTATTTGCAATTTCATGCACTTAAGTTATACTAGAATTTACCATACTTTTTCTCGTTACTTGTATGGTCTCTTGATTTTGGTTGTTCATATTCTTCCAAGTAATCTGGAGTTGCGACCAGGTACTTTGTTTGACTGAATGTCGTTTGTAGGGAAAGAAAATGTTGGAAATGAGGCTTTAAAGAGGCAGCGCAGATGGAATTCTGAGAGCATCAAGGCTTCTGAAACAGAAACTGCTGATGTTGCACCCACCATTACGCCTAAAGATGCAGTTCAGTCTGCAGCTACGAGAGGAAACTTCTCTCGATCTAACTCTTCAGTTAGCGATGATACACCCAAGGAGCGAGTTGGTAAGTTGTTATTTTTCACATTTTAATAAACTTTAGTGGCAGATCTTTTAATAGCTGGTAATGCCCTGCTCTGTCTTTTGTTTTTCAGTTCCACCATCGCAAAACCCTCCAACAAATTCTCTCAAGATTGATCGATTTCTTCGTCCTTTCACCATTAAAGCTGTCCAAGAACTTCTAGGAAAAACTGGGACTTTCACCAGTTTTTGGATGGATCAGATTAAAACCCATTGCTATGTTACTGTATGATCTCTCTCCCTCTCTTTGTCTCTGCGATTACTTGTGGCAGTGTGGTAGATTTATGGAATCAGCACATTTGACCTTTTCTCTGTAATGACACTTGTGAGAGTGCAAATTTTCTTGAAGAGTCTCTACGTTACTTTGAACTTGTCATTGATATAAGAAATTATGTGATCCAGTATTCTTCTGTGGACGAAGCCATAGAAACTCGAAATGCTGTATACAACCTACAATGGCCACCCAATGGTGGACGCCTTCTGGTGGCTGAGTTTGTTGACCCTCAAGAAGTAAAGATGCGTGTGGAAGCTCTTCAGTCTCAGACTACAGCTGTTACACCTAGTGCTCCTGCTGCTCCATCAACTTTGCAGGCCCAGCCCTCACCGCGCCAGGTTTCCAGGCAGCAGCCTCTACCCCCTTCTCCTCTTCCACCGCCACCACCACAATCTAACCCACCAAGTGCCAAGGAAAGGCTTGCTCGTCCACCACCCCCATCACTCGAGAAGCACGAGCCTCCAATTGTTACCCTGGATGACCTTTTTCAGAAGACTAAAGCCACCCCTCGAATCTACTATCTTCCATTGTCAGAAGAGCAGGTTGCAGCAAAGCTTGCGGAGCGGGATGGAAACATCAAGCAGTAGGGATCAGGCTATTACTTACCTACGAGGCTGCTCTTAGGAATTTGTTATGGTTGTCCAGTTTGTTAGATAATGATATAGATTAGTATCACATAATTGCGTCTTTGCAGGTATGCAGGTGTTGCTTCTAGGAGGGAATTGGTCCAGCCAAGCCAAGAGATGGTCTATAGTGAATTTAGGTCTTTGACGACGGGGTTATATTATGGCTTTAAGTTTTCTTTAGCAAAAAAACATATTTGCACCCGTAGTTCTATATCTCATTAAATTCTCTATTTGTGTGTACATATTTTTCTTACAAATTGCAGAACACAGAACTTTTCCTGGCATAAATTGGTGGAACATGTTGCATTTTTTCTAGGCATGCTCAAATCTGTATGCGAGTTTGATAATCTGCAAATGATGCTTTTTAAAAATCTTCTGATTAAAGTTGAAAAGTGATGAATTTTTAGGAACGGTTCAAATCAAGTGTAATATTACAAAATATGATTGCAATTTGAATAATAAAGTCATGATCTTTATGTTTTTCTTATCAATTATCGTCAAGAACTCCAGGTACGATTCATGGTTATGCCCTATAGCAGATTCTGCGGCTGAGACAAATATCACAAACATGTGTCAGACATTGGACAGACAGACATGAAACTGTAAAATATAACAAATTAGGTTAGAAACTTAGAATGATATTTTATCTATGTAACATTAACTGCGCCGTTTTTAGACAATAGAGACTTTTGATGTTTCATGGTCTGCCCCAATTTTGACCAGACCTCTTTAACCTCCTTTTGCTCTGCTACTTCTCTCTCTGCCACTTCTTTGACTAAAGACACGTTCTTTCTTGGATACGCGTCTCTTTCCCAGAACTTTCTCGTCTTGGGTTCCTTAAATTTCATAAAGCCCAGCTCTTTGATTCGCATTGCTCGCTTATCAATCTGTTTCTAGCTTTCTGGCTTCTGCTACCCTTCACGCCGTCGTTTTGGTTTTTCTTTTCCTCACTTTCAAATTTCAGGATTCGGTCTAGTGAGAGCTGTTGTTTATGTGTTCAATTAGGGTTTGTCCCTTCCCTGCATTTGTTCCGAATTCAGTTGATTACCTTCTTCTAGGGGGTAATTAGTATTGTCAGACAGTTGCTGGCATCTGTTTCAGGGCCAAAGCTCACATCTTTGGATCAATTTCAGCTGGTTTCTGGAGTTGTAATGATTACTAGTTCTTTTGTTCAATTGGGTACTTGAAGATTCAGGAGTCTTTTTTTAGGTTTTGCTCTTAGTTGGTGATTGCTTTGTTGCTTGGCACGCGAGGGGAATTCTTGAGGTGGGATGAATAGTTTATTCAGTGAACAGATACTTGCAGACAAGCTTTCTAAACTCAACAGCACCCAGCAATGTATTGAAAGTATCCTTTCTGCGTTTTTCCATTTTCAGTTGTTCCGCAATATGGGATTTTATCATTTGCATTTCTTTAATTTTAACTAGTATTTTTCTCCGTCGTTGCATTTAATACAAAAATTAGTGTTCTGTGTTGTTTTATGTTGATTGTAGTCGTAGCACAACTGTAACAAACGATTGTGGTTGGTATGCCATTATAATGTTAGAAACTACTAAGAACTTATTGTACTTCTGGTGGCTGATTTAGCAATTACTACTGAGTTCATATTATGTTTCCCTACTGTTTGTCATTAATTATTTTTTGTTGATATGTTAGAGCTAAAACTTTTGGAAACATCCTCTCTATTACGTAGGAGTAAGGATGCGTACTATCGGATCTTTCCAGACCCTGTGACTTAGCGGGTTTACAATTGGGTGTTGATGATGATGATTAGAGCTAAAATTTGAAACTCAAAATTTGTTTCGACCTGTCAATTTATTGGATTTTCTGAATTATTCTGAAAGCAGTTCTTGATTCGTGTTCACAGTCTGATTATGATCCTTCTTTATCTAATGTTATCACTTCTCAAGTTAAAATGGTGATATTGAACAATCTATGTTTCACCATCTTAACTCTACTTCTATAGCTTTGTCACATTGGTGCATATTTCACCGAAGCAAGGCAGAACAGGTTGTTGCAACATGGGATAAACAGTTCCACAGTTCAGAGATGGTTCAGAAAGTTCCTCTTCTCTATCTCGCAAATGATATCTTGCAGAACAGTAAGCGTAAGGGAAATGAATTTGTCACTGAGTTTTGGAAGGTTCTTCCAGCTGCAGTCAAAGATGTTTCTGAGAAAGGTGACGATCGTGGCAAGAATGTGGTCTCTCGACTGGTAAGTCAATTATCTGTGGTTTCACTGTATTGGACACTGAGAAATGTGCCATTGTATTTGCAAGTATCATATGAGTATAATCTCCATACCTGGGATGCAAATCCTTGTAAATTTTGGTTCTGGATCATTTTTATTTAGTTGGAAATTGGGAGAAGGAGTCTTGATTTGGAGCCATATTTAGAAAGAGTGGATAATGTGCTCAATTAATCAGCTCATTGTTTACAAATTTGTCAGGTCAGTATATGGGAGGAGAGGAGAGTATTTGGATCTCGTGCCCGAAGCCTTAAAGACCTAATGCTTGGTGAAGATGCAATGCCACCTTTGGAGTTCAGCAAAAAACGATCACGCTCGGTTAAAATTGTGAAACGAGATACACGATCCATTAGAACGGTTAGAACATGGCCGTTGATTGTCATTGTTTTCCTTTTTATACAGTATGCTGGCCATATTTAATATGATATTTTTGCATATTTGCGTCTCCTTTTCATATTTGTTTCTGTTTTGTAGTTTAGAATAGAACTTACTTTTTCATTGCACTGGAAAACCAGAAACTGTCTATTGGAGGTGCTGCTGAAAAAATAGTTTCAGCATATCACTTGGTTGATAGTGAACATTCAACTGAAGAAGCAGAGATGAGCAATTGCAAGGCTGCAGTTAATCGTGTGAGGAAGATGGAGAAAGAAGTTGATAATGTTTCTACTGATGGTACGTTGAACATCATATGAAGTTATTACCATACTGCAGATTAGATTGAGTGTCTGTACTCTTGAGCCGCTTTATTGTTATTTCTTTTTCCTGTAGGGCTCTCAAGGCTCGGCTTTGACCCAAAATGTGTGGCTACCTAAAGCGTTACTTTTTGCTATTCAGGGAAAGACCCTAAACGGAAGTCTTTGGCAAAAGAATTAGAGGAGGAAGAGAAGCTTTTGAACCAATGTATTGAGAAACTCAAGTCAGTTGAAGCAAGTAGAGTTGCTCTTATATCTCAGTTGAAAGAAGCTCAACACGAACAGGTATCAATCTTGTAATGACCTTTAGTGATTGAGTGAATGTTATCGATCATGTCTTATAAAATCATTATGAACTTATGCATTAGATACTATGTGTGAACTTGTATGTTCATTATTCATGATTTTGTTCCCTTTGTTTTTTCCTCTAGGAGTCTGAACTGGAGAATATCCGAACTCAGATGCAGGTACGTGTCTTGTTTTTTCATTTCCTGGAAGTGTGTTTGTCTATAAATGTTTTATACAGGGTTTTGTTGAATTATGGACATTCATCTATCATATCTATGTTTGTATTGCAGTCATCTAGATTCTATTTCTGAAAAACTTCAAGCAGTTATCCTCTAATTTTTGCAATTTGAACATGTTTGGGGCTGCATGCTGGTCTAGTTCAGATTTTATAATGAACGTTTAGAAGACAACTGTGGGCTGTGAAATGCATTTATTAGAGCCTAATCGGTCTTACGATGCAGCAGTGTTAAAAAAGATTTATTAATGAATTGTGTTTGGTGAACTTTAGGTAGCCCATGCACAGGCAGAGGAAGCGAGCAACATGAGAAAATGGCTCGACGATGAAAACTATGTAGCGAGAGCGTTGATTCCGACAAACCAATCAGTTGAACAAACGCCAAAGAAGTCTGCAGCTGCCATTGCTGCTGAGGTTGCGGATAAGCTCGCTGCTTCCAGCTCCTCTCAATTGATCATGCATTCTGTTCTTTCTACATTTGCTGCAGAAGAGGCCAAAAATGCTGCCTTAATAAAAGCTTCGACACCAAATCCATATGCATCTATGCCTGTCAATTCAGCTTCCGAGTCCTCAAAACCTGAAAACACCTTGACTGTTTCAGAACCTAATGTGTTTGTGCCAGCACAACCGGCCACTGCTCCGTTAAACCATTCATATCAATCGGTTCGGCTGGCCCAGGCCACTGTGCAGAACCAGACCCCTAGTTCACAAGCTCAATATCACATGCTTCCAAGCCCCCCCTCCCAACAATATATACAGCCATCGGGGGGGATTATAAACCCTTACGGTTATGGTACTATACCTTTACCTCCTGGACCGCTGCCTCCACCACCCTACATGGTCAGCCCCATGGTGCCTTTAACTCATCAGCCTTCTCAAATAACCCATCAGCAATCGCTACAGTTGCCCCAGCAGCAGCAGCCTGTAGCTCAGCAACAATCAATGCTAACTCAACAACCACCACCAGGCCCTAGTTTCCGACCTCTTCAGCCACCAGGCATGGTGTACTATGGTCACCCGCCTCATTCTTAGTGACAGTTGACTCTTTAGATAGATAGACACACCATAAACTAATGTGATTGTAACTCCAGGCAGGATCAGTTGAGCATTTTGGAATTTTCAGTTGGCTCCTTCTGAGACTACTTCCAAATTGTCAATTCTCTGTAACAGCAAGAATGTTGCTTGCGTACGTCTTTGTTACCTTCAGCTTCAGGAAAATCGTCCCATATCTCAAATACCAAACAAAAGGACCTATGAATTAAAACGAAAGTATGAAACGCCAGAATTCAATAACACAATTTGGGAAGTATCATTGTTGGGCATCTGAGAGCAAAAATGTATATAGAAGGCATAACAGAATGTGCTATCAAATTTTAACCGTTTGTTACTACAACCTTTCTGATTCAGTATGATGCAATCGACACACTCCCACCCAAAAATTGCTAGGAGAAGGTACGTCTCCTAACCCCTTGAAATACTACAAGGTCCGTTTGGTTAACACAAATTGTTAACTGGGAAAATCTACCAAGTGGCACAGTCGGGCCAATATTGGGTTTCGACTTTCGACCCCATCAAGAACAACTCATCGGTTGGTGAACCCTGCCGCTTGGTTGGGTAAAACTTAACACAGATGGTGCATGCAATCGCGCCCAGTTCTCAGCGACAGCAGGTGGTCTCATACGAGATAATGACGGCAATTGGCTTAGAGGCTTCACACAAAACTTAGGATGGTGCGCTGCGTTGTCAGCAAAACTCTGGGGTGTTTTTACAGAACTCTCGCTCGCATGGAGTCTGGGCTTCTGCCAGATAGAACTGAAAGTGGATTCGCTCGCAGTGCACAAGATCATCTCTTTCTTGGACACCCGCTCCTAGACTCTCAACCCCATAGTAACGGGTATCCACGAACTATTCACTGGGAATTGGTTTGTTGTTCATCGACATGTATACCGAGAGAACAACAAATGCTTGGACTGGCTTGCTACCCAGACAGAACCTTGTGACATTGGTGTCACACATTTTGATACTACACCTATCGGGTGTCAACGTATCCTATTAGAGGATATATTAGGGATCTGTTTTCCCATACTTGTTTTCTAATATGTGTATTATGTTTTCTTAAAAAAAAAGTAAAAACTTCCATAATTTAGAAAAAGTAGTAGCACTTTATTTGAATTCTAAATCTCAATACCTCTTGATATTTAGATTACTTTATTAAAAAATTTAATCTAAAAATCATATTGAATAATTTAACCCTTCTTTTTCTCCATTCCAACAACTCGTTTTTTACAACAATTCTTTTTTTACAATCATTCCATTCCTTTATTTCCAAACCTTCAAACCAAACCTTTGGGTGCGTTTACTTTCTGAAAATTCTCTAGTTTTCTAGAAATTTTTTTTCATAAAATAGAAAATAATTAGAAAACATGTTTATTAATAAAAAATAGAACAATTTTTCAAGAAAAGCGTGTTTTCTATTTTTCCAATTTTCTAGGAAACTAGAAAACTACTTTTAATCAATGTTATAGATTTCGTACCGTACCGGCCGTTTACCGGTACCGGTACGACGTTATATGTACCGGGTTTGAATTTCGCTCGGTACCGGCATTTTTCGGTCTGTACCGGCGGTACCGGCCGGTACCCGAAATTTCGGGACCAATCCGTAAAAAAATTTAAAGGCCAGGGACCATTTTGCAAAAAGTAAAAAATAAACCCTAAAAATTCTAACCCCCCGACTCGACCTCTCTCTCTCAGCTCTCACATTTCTCACTCTTCGTCTTCGGCTTCTCTCCCTCTCACGCAGCCGCCGCTCCCTCGCCGTCACTGGTCGTCACCCTCGCCTCCCTCTCGTTGTCGCTGCTCCTCCGTTGTCGGATCTGGTGTAGCCGTCGTCGGATCTGCTCCTCCCTCCTCCCTCCTCCCTCCTCGGATCTGCTCGTCGCTCCTCGGATCTGAGCCTCCCTCGTCGCCGCTCCTCGCCGCTGCTTGCCACCTGCTCCTCCGTCCTCCTCGTCGTCAACGCACCACACGACCACCGTAGAAGACCCGACGGCCGACCCTCACCGAAGACCCGATTGTTTTGGGTGTATGTTTATGATTTTGTGTTTGATTTTTAATGGATTTTTTTTGTTGATTGCTGCTGTGATCCTAGATTCCTAGGTGTTGTTGACTTCTTGTTGATTTGGTGTTGTTGATTTCTGCTGAGAATGAGGGAAAAATGGTGGAATTGGGGAAAATCCGAAAATGGTAAGAGGTTGTCAGGTTGATTTCGGATGAAGCCATGAAGGATGATTAATTGAAAAATCCGATTGTGTTAATGACTTAATGTTGAAGGCTTGAAGGTTGAATTGGATTGATTGAGTTTGTGAAATTGAGTTTGATAATTGAGTTTGAAATTGTGAAATTGAGTTTGTGAATTGAGTTGAATTGAATCCCAATTCGGTTGTTTTGATTGAGTTTGTAAAATTAAGTTTGAAAATTGAAATTGAGTTTGATAATTGAAATCAAAGCAACATTTAAACCAAATTGAACAATTGACAATTAATTGATCAAATGTGAAATTAATAATTAAATGTAAAATTGATAAATTGATAATTAAAATTGACAATTACTAATTGACACATTTTTAATATTTGTTAAATGGTCATTAATTTTTAATATTTGGGTATTGAATTTTGATAAATAATTAGTTAAGTATGAAATTATGGAATTGGAATGAATGGAATTGGAATTGGAATGGATGGAATTGGAATTGAAATTGAATGAATTGAATAGAATTGGAATTGGAATTTGGATTGAAAATTGATTGAATGTAAATAGAATTATGAATGTTTTGTAATTGTTAGGATTGGAGTATGTTTTGAATTGAATTGGAATTGAATTGAATTTGAATTGAATTAAATTGGAATGGAATTGAATTGAATGGAATTGAATTGAATTGGAATGGAATTGAATTGGAATAGAATTGAATTGGAATGGAATGGAATTGAATTGGAATTGAATGGAATGAATGGAATTGGAATTGGAATTTGGATTGCAAATTGATTGAATGTAAATGGAATTATGAATGTTTTGTAATTGTTAGGATTGGAGTATAATGGAATTAAATTGGAATTGAATGGAATGCGTGGAATTGGAATTAGAATTTGGATTGAAAATTGATTGAATGTAAATGGAATTATGAATGTTTTGTAATTGTTAGGATTGGAGTATGTTTTGAATTGAATTGGATTGGATTGGATTGAATTGAATTAAATTGTAATGGAATTGGAATTGAATTGGAATTGGATTGGAATTGAATTGAATTGAATTGAATTTGAATGGAATTGAATTGAATTTGAATTGGATTGAATTGGAATTGATTTGAATTTAATTGAATTGGATTGAATTGAATTTGATTAAATTGAAGTGGATTGAATTGGATTAGATTGAATTGAATTGAATTTGATTGAATTGGATTGGACTAGATTGGATTGGATTGGATTGGATTGGATTGGAATTGAATTGGAATTGGATTGCATTGAATTGGAATTGAATGGAATTGAAATTGGAATTGGAATTGGATTGGATTGGATTGGATTGGATTGAATTGGAATTGAATTGGAATTGGAATTGAATTGGAATTAAATTGAATCCATTTGGATTGAATTGGATTAGATTGAATTGAATTGAATTGAATTGAATTGGATTGGATTAAATTGGATTGGATTGGATTGGATTGGATTGGATTGAATTGGATTGGATTGAATTGGATTAGATTGAATTGAATTGAATTGAATTTGATTGAATTGGATTGGATTGGATTAAATTGGATTGGATTGGATTGGATTAGATTGAATTGAATTGAATTGAATTTGATTGAATTGGATTGGATTGGATTGGAATTGGAATTGAATTAAATTAGAATTGGATTGGAATTGGAATTGGAATTGAATTGAATTGGAATTGGAATTGAATTGAATTGGAATGGAATTGAATTGGAATTGGATTGCATTGAATTGAATTGAGGAATGGGAATTGAATGGAATTGGGATTGGAATTGGATTGGATTGAATTGGAGTGGATTGAATTGGATTGGATTGGATTGGATTGAATTGGATTGGATTAGATTGCATTGGATTGGATTGGATTGGGTTGAATTGAATTAAATTGAATTGAATTGGATTGGAATTGAAATTGAATTTGAATGGAATTGAATTAAATTGGAATTGAATGGGAATTGAATGAAATTGGGATTGGAATTGGATTGGATTGGATTGAATTGGATTGGATTGAATTGAATTGAATTGAATTGAATTGTATTGTATTGGATTAGATTGAGTTGGATTGGATTGGATTGAATTGGGTTGAATTGAATTGGATTGAAATTAAATTTGAATGAAATTGAATTGAATTGGATTGAATTGAAATTGGAATTGAATTGAATTAGATTGCATTGAATTGAATTAGATTGAATTGAATTGAATTGAATGGAATAGAATAGAATTGGAATTGAGTAGAAATGGAATTGAATTGGCATTGAATGGAATGAATGAAATTGAATTGAATTGGAATTGAGTGGAAATGGAATGAATATTAAGTATGTTTTGTAATTGTTGAAATTGCAAATTGTTGGATCATTGATGCAGATACTTGTATTTGATCATTGATGTTTATGTTAAATTATATGTATGTAATGTAACTGTAATATTTTTGTTTCAGGTTCA
>JANKOE010000206.1:2817756-2828878 GCA_026284465.1 Erythroxylum citrifolium | reverse complement strand
AAGCACAGCAATCAAACATATATTTGTTAAGAGTTTGAAAACTTTGTAGTTGATAAAACGCAAGCTTCAAACAGCAATTACAGGTTCAAACAGCAAAGTATTTGATTCTATCCGTAACCATGTTGATGAACATCAACAGCAGATCAGCTCTGAAGCAGTTTATTGTTGCTCAAAAATTTCACAGAGAAACGATCACTACTACCAATAACATCAAAGACACTGAAACTCATCTACAGTTTTCGAAATAGTTATCCTCTATTCAACCTTAACTTCTACCACATCTACTCTCTCCTCCTCCTTCACCTTTGGCACGATGACTTTCAACACTCCATTCTTCATCTCAGCTTTTATTTGGCTGGTACTTACAAGTATTTATCAGTTACAAGTATTTAAACATGTGACCATCTGAAAGTCGGAATCTTTGATAATCTATATCGAAATGTATCAGTTACAAGCCTTCACTATCTTTTGCCAGGCAGAACTGGCAGGGAACTTTATGATAGTTCGTTTGCCTTCCACGAACCACGTTCTTTACTTTCATTTTGCTTCTTCCTGCCATCAAAAGAGGTTCTTCTATCTTGGTTTCCTATTCCAATGTAACCTTAAAGCCTGTGATTTAGACTGGAAGTTACCAAGTTGAGAACACAGTACTAGCAGTACTTACCGCCTCTCTTGCTGTTTTTACCCACCACCCATATCCGGATGATCATGGTTTATACTGTGTAGACATGATTGTACATCGATGTAGGTACTCGCAGAGGAGGATCATTTATCAGTCTCTCTGTTCATGAACGTAAAGAAAAGGTTGATCTCGATATACATAAAGAGAAGGTAATAACAGGGCATGGCCAATATCTTCTAACTGGTTTAATCAAACACAAAAGAACAGAAACAGAACTTGTTTATCTTGTTCTACAACACGTTCAAGAAGCAAAGCCTATCGAATGGTACCCAAAATCATAGCTACTTAAAGGCTAGACATTGAACTAGAGATGTCTGCAAGGGTTGGCCATTCAAATCAGATATCATTTCGAGTTTAATTTGAAGGCTCGTCGAATCATGAAATCTTTAACAAAGAGTGGTAAGTGATACATGATTGATGCAAGGGTGGAGAAGTAGCCGTATGAGAACCATGCGGGTGGATGTTTCTTTAGAACAGTAGCTACAGTCTTTCTTGCAAACTCTTCCGTAGGGGTGGACTTGCTTTGTTGTGAGACGCGTGCCCTCTGTCTAATTGCTGCTGCAAATGGTTTGTATAGCTTCCACTCGGGCATTCGATCATAGCTGGCTTCAGCAGAATTGCCAATGTTCGATCGAACAGCTCCTGGAACAACATTAATTACATTGATCCCTAAAGGCTTGAGTTCCAACCTGCACTTCAGAAGGATTATTGCAGGTATTACTATCCACCAATGGGCAAGAACATAAACAACATACCTTAAAACGCCATAAAATTTTCAATAGTTGATATTGGTTCCTTTCTAATGGACAGAAGTATTTGCTTTGGGCTAGTAAGAGGATCTTATCTGAAGCAGGATTCTTCTGTACAACTAAATCAAGGTGGCAGAAACCAACATCTGTCTGCACTATTGTTAATCAATCGAAAGGATAAGCTCACAACTAAGTCAAAGGAAAATTTATAAGATTATTTAGTCGTTTGACAATAAACTTGTATAATGCAAGTCTTCACGAGATAGGTTGCTTTTCACTAAATACTTCTTATGTCGTTCTTCAGATATATTCATGCATCTATATGATTACAATCAATTTTTGCATTGGTTTTTTTCCTCTTCTATGGGGACTATACAATAGAAATTCAAAGCTTCTATGCAGCTATGAACCAGAGCTGAGACAAAAACATGAAACACATGATAGAATATACGAACCTTAGAGTATCGGTCAATGTATGAAGAGCAGCCTTGGTTGAAGTATAGACACCTGCCCATGGTGTAGGGATCGCAACAGTTACACTTCCAACATTTACAATTTTCCCCTTTCTCCTAGATGCCATATGAGGTACAACTGCTTGAACCAGCCTCAAGGGACCTGCATGTGTACAGGCAAAATGAGAAACAAATATTACCGGATCAAAGATATCTACCAATTAGTATAACAAGATGAACAAAATACAGACAGCTCCTCTTCACATTTTTTATCTCTCAGTCTCTTCCTTGATGAGAATTCTTAGGTGAAAAGTGAACTCGTGATGTCTCTTATTAGTGGCATGCAATAGTGGTATCTTAGGCCTTTTTTAACAGAAGTGCAGCATTCTTCAGTACGACTTAGGAGTGCTATGAAGATGGATTTGGCTTTACTCCTAACATCAGCAGAAGAGCAGAACGTGAAATTTACAAACAAGATCCCTTTCTTGTAGGTGAAAACTTCAAGGAAAACAAAGCCAAGCAATAAGTTAGAAGTTAGATAGTGTACAGGGGTCTGGAACAAAGCATGGTAAGGTAGCGTGACAATTCTTAAGCTCTACAGGGAAAACCATTATTGTCGTTTCCAATTAACCTGCAGCCTCATAAGGTGAACCACTTAAAAGTGTTCATGCTCCAAGATGAGTATACTAGGATGACACATGAGCAATAGAGCTCCTCATTCCATCAGGCGGGGTTATTCTGCTCATTCTAGAGATAAATTGTATCAACTGTGAAGGAAACCTCTTTCAAATAGCTAGTATGTTAATTTAACACAGCGCCTTCTTATTTAAGTTGCAGAGTCCGCAAAATTAATGTACTTCTCAAAGTTGTGGCAAATAAATTTAGGTTTAGGAAATCGATAACTAGAAAGAAGATCACATGAATGATGACTTGTGGTCTATGGAAAGCAAATAGGGTGAAGCAGCTTATATGTTAAAGTACATAACTGAAGGAATTAGCTAGTGCTTTATGGACAGCAACAACAAATATTGCAACAAAACGAAGATACATCCAGACATTGCATCAATGACCGAAATTGGGGGATAATATCTCAAATAGTTCGAAATAGCACAGATACAGCATTGGACTCAACTATGCAAAAGCACATTCAGTGGCTCGTTTTGCTTTGAAGATCATAGAGCAGGTACAAAATAAAATAAATTCCATTGGCAGCAACAAGACACACTGCACAAAGAGGTTTCCATAAGCTGATCTTACAAAACTTGTTCCACGAGGATGGGGAACCTGTCACTACATAGTTAAAGATTGAAACTTTCCTCCGTGGGAGCAAAAGTGGAAAGGACTCTCATCTAGATCAACAACTTTACACCTTATTCTTGATTAATTCTTATTTATATTGCAGAATCAACAATTTGAAGTTAGCACGCAAGAGGAACTAATCCGTGTGAGAATGATTACCATAAACATTAGTATTGAAAGTGTCCTGCACAGCAGATAAAGGGATCTCAGCAAGAGGGCCAACACACTGAACACCGGCATTGTTAACCAAGATATCAACTTTGCCAAACTTTTCAAGAACAGTAGACAAAACATGCTGCACATTCTCATCAGACTGAACATCAAGCTCTTGAACATAGAACCTGTGATCGTGTTCAAGGTCCCTCATTGAATTCAAGGACCTGCTAGTGGCCACCACAAAACATTTGTTAGCAGCAAACTCCTTCGCCAGAGCATGTCCTATACCTCCTTGACTACACCCAGTTACCAGATCAACCTGCTCCTGTTGTTCTTCTTCTTGGCCATAGGACTCCATTGGTGAATTGTTGGGTTGGCCGTAGATTTGGTTGTTTCTGGGTCTTGAGAGTAGATTCTTGTGGTTAAAGAGGCTTGATCTGAATGGGAAAATTCACAGGGGATTTATAGCAGAAGTGGAAACAAATGATGTGTCTTCGTTGAAATTAAGAATTGATGTTTCCAACTCGTGGATCAAGTTAGCTTTCTAGCATTATTATCCGTGCGTTGATATGGATACCAACAGCGTGTCAGATTGTGATGGTTATTTAATATTCCGTTAGGAGAGTTTGACGTTGACATAAGTCCAATGGGCTAAAACATTTTCAAGTCTAAGTTTAAAAGATAACCAAGTAGAAATATTAACGGGTCATGATCCAAGCCCGGTTTGAAACATTCTCTAATCAAATTAAGCCTCGACAATATTTTCAAAATTGCTTCTATTTATGTAATTTTATTTTTAATGATAATCTTAAAGATATTAGGAACAATAATGTAATAAGTTATTATAATATCATCACACAAAAGTAATTATAAGATATTATTCCACTAACATTACAATAATATGTTAGAAAAAATACATTTAACCCTCTATATTTTAAATTTTAACACGTTATGTTTCCCTCTATTTTAAAAATGAATTTATTACCCCTTTTGACTACCGGTTAAAGGAGTTTAAAATTCAAAAAAACTTTTTTATCCATTACTTTTTATTATTATCTTCCGTCTACTTTTCTTGTCCAAACTACCCTTTTTTTAAATTTTGTTTTATAAATAAATTTTCTTTTCTTAAGTTTTTTCCCCATAAATTAACGGTCATCATGAAGTACAATTGTGAAGACAATGGTAACTTTTAATAAATTTTTCATTTTTATTTATTAACGATCAAAATATAATTTATACTTAAAATAATTTTTATTTTTAAAATAGATGCATAATGAAATAAAGCAAAAAATATAGGGGTTTAATACAGTTTAGTCAACAAAAGACTAAAAGGATATTTTTGTCCAAAAAATGCAATGTGTACAATTGTGGTGATGTCATCATAATACAGGGGTAAAAAAGTCTTTTTAAATTTTAAGCTCTCAAAGGGAGTAATAAGTCTATTTTTACATAACGTACCAAGAGATAAAACAGAGGGGTAAATGTATTTTAGCCCAATGAAAAGCATATTTGATGCAATCATCCTACTTCATTGAATAATGATACCTATATAAAATTTTAACACAAGTTCAAATATCTTAACATTAATCTCATTATCATTTATATAATATAAGCAAAGGTTTGAGTCTTTTGACACATCAATTTATAAGATATGCTTTATTATTTAATCAATTTGTACTCATCAATGAGTTTTGGTATTCAATTATAAAAATTAAAGTTATAGATTAGCAGAATTTCAACAAGACTTGTTTAAATGCTTATGCTGGTCATGTGGAACTCAGAATCTAATAACCATTCCCACGAGGACAATCTAATAATTAAAAATTTTAAATATGATTATCTTTTTAAACATTTTATTTTTTTATTACATTTCCTTATTGGCTTAAGCATAATGTTATGAATAGCATACCAAATTTGGTATCGGATTGAGTTATGGTACGACATTGTACCAGTATCAGTTACTGTCGGATACCATTTCGGGTAATTTTTTAAATTTAAAAATAGTTCCTGAATTTTTTTTAAATTACAAAATAATTTATGATCATATTGCACAATTATACTGTATATTTTTAATCATATCTCGACTCTAATTAACGACGACTTTTCAAAGATAAATACTACTTAGGAAAAGAACAGGAATCACATACATACAAGAGGAGCCAGAAACCTAAAACCTCAAATCACTTGCTAATGGTCCATTTTATAAAGAGATTGGGGTCACGAGGAGGTAGTGAACAAAGGGCATTGAACAAGCTACTAACCGTTTGTACTTTGTAGAGAGAAGTAAAAAAGTATTTTCTGTTATATCTTACTAAAACGCAAGTTGCTGGTATATATACACAAAAACAGAGCTAAACAGAGTACGCAGCTATACTAACAACTTACCACTATTAACTGTTAACTAACTAACTATACAGCTACGTAACGAACTAACTATACAGCTACGCTATGTTTTACAGGCATGAAGAAGAGTGTTTTGGGTACGCACAAAACACACAAACAACTATTCTTTTGGCATTATTAAGTCATTGGAAAACGGTTAGCACACGGATATAAGCAAATAATGGGGGCTGCATTCAAGGTTTTTCCAAAAAGTAGAACCTAGACACTACAAGAAAATTACCGATTGCTGACGGACCGTTACCGATGAAAATAATGCCGTTGAAAATTAGCGATGGAAAATTAAATTCCGTCGGTAAATTTGCGATTGAAAAAATATATATCGGTAAAACCAGAGGAAAATTATCCTACTGATTTTTGCGATAAAATATAGAAATGGAATAGGAATCACTATCGGTAAAAGAGGCGCGAATAATAGGTGGCAAAATAAGCGTCGTCATTTACCAACTAAAATGTATTCCGTTGATAAAGTTGAAAGTTGAAAGTTAAACGTCGTCGTTTGCTTCAACTGTAACGTTTTTAATAAAATGTAAACGAATCGGAGTGTACCGATAGAACTGGATTCCGTCGGTAATTTACCGACGAAAGAGTTTTCCGTCAATAAAATTAAAATTTAAACTTCACCGTTAGCTTCTTTATCAAAAATCGTTTTCGTTAAATGTCTAACTTACACACGAAATCATTTGCCCCTGTCGATGTTCATTTTCTCCTCTGTTTCTTTTTTCCTATTGTTGTCGGTTCTTTGTTGCTGTATGCGGGCTTCGGTTCCCTTCTCGCCGTCCATCTTCTTCTTTCTACATCCATCTTCTTCCTTTGCACGCTTCGGTTCCCTTCTGTGTTTTTTTTTGCATCTTCGTCATGCTTCGATTCTCATCTTCCTTTCGATGCTTTTATTCCCTTCTTCCTTCCCGTGCTTAGAGACGTTCAAAATAGGTCCGAGGTAAAGAAATTTGAAGAATATGTAAGTACATAATTGAATGTGCAAGACAAAATAATTAATTAATATTGTAGTTTATCCCTATTGTTTTGTTGATTAATACGATGCAGGAGTATGAATGAAAGCTAAGTTTTTTGAAATAACAAAATGCAATGTTTAAAAAATCCAACATGAAATCTTTGAGCTATCTTTGAGCTATCTAACTTTTCGATTCAATATTAATTTTTTTTGTTCGATATACTTTAATTGCACTTGCTATTAAAAAATGAAAATTTTATTAATTAGTCGGTCAATTTTTGTAAATTAATAAATTCTTATATATTAACTTCTAATTAGCTTAAAAAGTTACAAGATATGATAATTAAGTTAATAAATCAATTTTGAATTAAAATGTTGTTATTTTTATTATAATTGTAACAATTTATCATGTGATGGGACCTATTCAAGTGATAAGTAACCTTAATTTCTTAATAACAGACAAACTTTCAACCACAAAATATGCGACGGTTTTATCTTGTATGATTGTCTTATTAGGAACTTGCACATTACAAGTTATTATAAATTTAGAACACTCCTTCCTTCAATTTAAAATTTTATCAAAAAATTAATATCTCCAACATTATTTATCAAGTATTACTTTAACTTTTTAATCCTTGATTTAATGTGTATATAAGTCAAGATTTATTCTTATATCCGAACACTCGATTACATTTAGACCCGTTCTTATTATTTTATAGGCCCTGGGCAAAGTAAAAAAAATGACGTCCTATTTTTGCATATTTTTGGACATTTATATAAATTAAAAAAGTAAAATATGAACCTTTTGTTGTTCTTTGTAAAGACAAGAATAAACCATATTTTATTTTATTTTATAAGAGTAAAAATGGGTCTTATTTTACTGTTTATGATAATGGCCCTAGGAGGGTGCCCAGGGTCATTACTTTTTTTTTTAAACGGCGGAACCCGCAGTCGCTATCTTTTAGATACGTACTGAGTAACCTTCCGGATTGATGTAATAGTCTGCAAATCACGTCAATCGGGTACTCTGTACTAGACAAACCATGTATGATAGGCTCGATCAAGAGAGCGTAAGTAGGGAGATTTAAACACAAGACCTTTTATCCTGATGCTCCCCTTCTCCACCAACTCGACCACCTTTTAAGAGGCGGCTTGACTACATTATATATATATAACACTTTAGTATTTTGTGTATATTGTGACATGTTGCACATTATTGCGATGATATTATCATCAAATATTAGTTCAGCTTGATTTAATGTAGTAATTAACAATAATCACGTACGCATTTAAATAAGAAGATTCTTCTTACCTCTTACTCCTTAATTATATAGAACCCTTAACAATTGGAGACATCATTAGTGAATCTAATATAATATATTACAAAGGGTAATACCAAAAGAAGGACTTGTGCCCTTAGGTCCACAATAAAGTCTTAGCATGTAGAGGATGAAGATAAAATTTAATATTCACTAGTGTTCTGAGTTAGTGGATAATGGACCATTTGGGAAGCAATGGATGGTATTAAAATTTCCAAGGGTTTTAATGGGATGTGTACAAATAATAATACTCTTCATTTGTAAAGTTGGGTGCATAAGTGGCCTAGATTGGTCTTGAGTTTGCAAATTTCATGGCTTACCATTATCGTCCAATTTAAAAGTAGTAATGCTCTTCTGACCTCACCAATTTAAGTTATAACAAGATAATAAGCATCAAGTGCAAACAATTTTTTTTTTTGTCCTAGACTAGGGTATTTACTAGCGGACCCAGTGACTAATCACTTCGTTGGTTTGTAGGCACCTCACAGGGTGAGACAACTGGCCCAAGGATTTAAGGTTACTCCATACCCAAAGCCAAGGATCAAACCTCTGACCTTTGGTTAAGAATAGATGAGTCCCTTCTACTCAACCACACCCCTTGGGTTCAAACAAAAGTTTTTTAATTATGATTGTAATTGACGTTGTGACCACAATATTACAATCATAATATTATGATTTAATATATCCCAATTGATGGTCCAACCCTAATATGTGTAAAGCAAATGAAAAATAAAGAAGTAAAGAATACAAGAATTTATATAAAGGCAAATTCTGGTACACAATGTTCCCCATTTTACGAGGGTTGGGTGAAGGTCGTCAATTATAAAGTAACTAAAACTTCATCTCTATAAATAATTAGTAACGCTCAAATTGTATTTTATCATAAATTTAAAGTCACTAAAAATTTTGGCCTTCATTGGTTGTTGGTTGATCAGCTATTTTTTAATTGGTTGACCAAAATCAGCCGTTTGACTTCATCAAAAAATTATTTAATTTGTTTGGTTATTGGCTGATTGAGTTGGCTGATTCAACCCGACCAGCAAAAAATTAGAAGCTGCTTGTAAGCCGTGTTTAGGGCAATCAGCTGATTATCCTTTCCTATAATGCCAATTTTGCCCTTAATTTTTGTCCAATCTCATTACTGTCTCACTCTCGTTTTCTCTAGAAGAATCAGTCTCACTCTCGTTTTCTCTAGATTCTTCATATTCTTCCTCCTAACCAAATCAGTCATGGGTTTCAGATCCTTGTAACTTGCATGAGAAACCGACGGTTTCCTCTTTTTTGTTTTCATTCCCTTGCATTTTACACGTTTCTTTGTTTTCGTTTAGATGTCACAGCAAAATTGATCTTTCCGGTCATAATTCTTGTTTTCCTTATCTTGCGAGGACTCTTGGTTCAATTTGTAAAGCGTCAAAACCTAAGGTATGATTATTCATGCTTAACTGAAGTTTATATTTTAAAATCTTTTAGCTTTCTGGTAGCCAAATCTATGGACTAAGAAAAGAAAAGCAGGTCCAGATGGGTTTGTAGTCCTCTCTGCAGTAACCATCTTATTGTATTCTCTTAAAGTTTCCTTGAGTAATCGTTCCCATGTTAGACAGACAGAGCACATCTACTCCTTGTGCTTCATGTGTCGAAATATTTCAAGTGGAAGTTGAAGCACTTGTGATCCAAGAGCCAAAGCTAGCGACTGTGATAATCAAGATGTGTCTGTGTTAAGTCGGAAATTCCTTAGAATTTAAGAAATATCTCAGTTCAGTAGTTCCTAGCAAAAGGATTTTAGTATTTCCTTCTAAGTTTATCATGATACGCTAGCTAGAAATTGACGAGGTTTCAATAGGTAGGGTCTCAAAATTCTGTTTGCCACTAATTGTTCGAACATGGACTCTTGTGGTGGGACTATCTAAACTCTTTAACATTGGAAATCCAATGTGGATTGGTTTATGAAAGAAAGATGACAATGAAATGAATTGACAGCAGACTCAAACGCAACTGGGTTGTTCTCTTCTCTTATGCTACGCTAGCTAATAGTCAAAAGTGGAGTGCAGAAAATGCTCGATAGAGATGTTTTATTCGATTTTAGGTAAAATACTTGTTTTCTTTATTTTGAGTTGATCGTTAGTGATCACCTTAAATGTGGGTTTTAAAGGATAAGGGTCTCGTTAAGTGACGGGTTTTTCCGATATTTTAAAAAAAATCGAAAGTTAAACTGATAAAATAAAAAAATTTAAGGTTGAAAATGTTTAACCTGTATTAGACCATTATACACTAATTAAAGATTTAATAAAATTTTAAAATTTTAAAAATGATTGAAAATATTTGTGATTACTTATTAAAAAATTAAAATTTAATTAAAAAAGAGAATATTAAATAAGAATTAATTGATTTTTTTAATTAATCTTCTTTGTCTCTTCGTTAACTTGGATGATTCTTTTTCTTTCTTATTATTATTAAATGAAACGGTGGGTGGAATTTAATTGGTTTTTTGACAATTTGTCGTATTTAATTATTCACATATTTGAACGTTTGTTTGCCCTTATCTTGTGTAGAAGAAGGAAACAAAACTAGCCAACAAAGGTTGACTGAATTACAAAAAATACCATATATGAATAAAATATATTTAAAATAATATCGGCTAATAATGATATTTTCCGAAGATAAAAACAAAACTGGTTTGGTTGGTTTAATAGTAAAAATCTTAAACCGCCTAATTTTTATATTTGGTTTTCAAAATTTTAATTCTATTTACTTTAATAATTCTTTATATTAAAAATCGATCAGTTTATTGGTTAATTTTTGTAAATTAATAATTTATTATAAATTAAAATAAATCAATTAATTTTCATTTAACAATTTTATTTTTAATTAAACTTTAAATTCTTACGAGGATAATCTCTTTCAATCATCTTTAATTTTATTCAATCTTTAATCAATTTTATGACATTCTAATATCGTTACTTATATTTATTTTGAAATCACAACAAACTGGACTTCCCTTATACTCTCGTCCTATATGTGGATTGCTAGATTATTGAATGTATTATTTATTATTCGTTTGTGATTCCAACCACTAAAATCTAATTAATAGAATGATTCTTTAAGATTTATAA
>JANKOE010000206.1:2795208-2812633 GCA_026284465.1 Erythroxylum citrifolium | reverse complement strand
CACAATATATTAATTATTATATAATTTTAAACCATATGAAACATAAATGAAAATATATCTAACCAAATCTTTTATACAGATTATAACATAATTAAACTAATATCAAAAATATATAAATATTAAAACATATAAAAAAGCCAAATAATATTATATAAATTTTAAAATAAATATTTAAGTTGAGTAAATAGTTTAATACATAATAAACGGAAAGATGAGTTTGTAGGTATTGTGGAAATTATGTGTAAAACATAAGTAAAAAAGGAACTACAAAATAGACTCATTAATTAATCTAAAAAATCTACCCGAAAAAACTATTTGAAAGGCTTTTTTGAGAAGCTCCAAATTTGAGCTTATTCAAAAGCTATATTTGGCTGTTAAAAAAGTCATATCTATTAAAGAAGTAATTTTTTATTGTACAATCAAACAACCATTTTTTTAAAGGGGTTTTTGTGGTAAAGAAAAGTACTTATTGACCTCTTAAAAGCGCATCCAAATAGATACTAATTATATTTGAATATTCGAATTCAAAATTAAAATTGAATTATGTTAATATGACTTGATCCGTAATTTTTTGGTTGAGCCCTGTTAAACCAAAATATAAGTTTAAGTTCAAGTTCAAGTTTAAATTAAATTAAATTTAATATGAATTATTTACTTTGAATCAATTCTAACCTTGACTAATTTATCATTGGTAACTTATAATTTGCAATTTTAAACGAAATTAACTTACTTTTATTAACTTAAATACGAATTATTTACTTTGAATCAGATTGAACCTGACTAATTTACCATTGGTAACTTAAAATGTGCAGTTTTAAACCTTAACTTACCTGAATTTCTGAAACTTTCTTCCTATCAATTATTGAATTTCAACTAACTAATTGCTTGGTTTAATCATATATATAAAATGGTCAGTTAAAAAAAACATATATATAATGGCCACTATACCTATCCAACTTGAGAAATCTGCCTCTGCAATTTTTAATTTAATGGCATGAAAAATAAAATAAAAAAGTTGTTGAGTGATTTATTGGGAGCTAGGTTGTGAAATTGAATTGGTCAGTTTCCTATTTGGACCCAACAACTTATAGATTGTCCTACCCATTCCTTATTTAAGAACAACAAACACTCTTTGTCTACTCATCTGTTCCTTTTTTTTTTTATCTTATACCAGGGCATCTACCGGTAGACCTAGTGACTAATCCCCTTGTTGCTTTATAGGCACCTCATAGGGTGGAACAATTGGCCCAAGGATTTAAGACTGTTCCATACTCAAAACCAATACTTGAATTCCCTGATCTTTGATTAAGGATGAATGAGTCTCTTCCACTCAACCACACCCTTAAGATTATCTGTTCATGTTTTTTAACAACAAACGGTCATAGCTCATTTAGTTGAGTCAAACTTAATCAGTACATTTAGTGTTAAAGATGAAGAAAAAGTAAAAATTTTATATTATTTTAATAAATATCATGACGTACATAATAATTCACTTAATAATATTGTAACTTGATTTAAATAAACTTGACAAATCGTTTCTTTCTTTTTTTGGTTATATAAAACTTTTTAGGACCTTTTTATTTTTATTTGAATTTTTAGTTCTTCGTTTTTATTTTTAAATTCAGCAGAAAAAATATGTTTGTTTTAGTTTCTTTCAGTTTTCAAATTTTATGAAAATTATAAAAGTGATTTTTTAAATTTTCTGTTTCTATTTTTTCAATATGATTTATTGTCGACTAAATATATATTAGTTAATGATTTGATATATTAATAATAAATAAAATTATGAAATATTTAATTTAATTCAATAATTTATTTAATTTTATAATTAAATAAAACTAATTTAACAATTATTAATATATATAATTGAATTTAAAATATCTTAAAATATATAAATTTAAAATAAAATTAATTTGATAACTAAAATATATTTAAAATAAATATTAATTTTTAAAATTTTATTTTAATAAAATTTTTATTAATAATATTGTATAATAGATTATAATAAATTTATTTAATTAAAAATAATTTGTCTTTAAATTTTATCAAATATGTTATTATTATCAGTAATAAAAATAGAACTACAATATTATTAACAATCAAACATATTTTTGAAGCACTCTATTTATGTTAGGATATTTCAATTACTTAATTTTGTCCACACGATTATGTGAATTCTACTTAAATTTGTGGATGAAATTTAATATAATATGATAAGAACTGATTAATCGGAACAGAGGATCTGATTCTAAAATTTCGTGGTTCGTAAATAAGCAGCCATCTATAATTCATAATAAAATAAAAATAAAATATTATTATTTTAATTATTTTTAATTATAATTTTTACAGCACACGGATCATTAATAACACTTTTGCTAAATTTAAACTAAATGTTGACGATGATGAAGTAAAGCATAATATTTTAATAAATAACTTTTATTTATTAAAGTTGATTATAGATGACGACCAAATAATTAGCCATGCAGTTAAGTCTCTTTCCTTTTAATTTTTTCAGGTGATTAAAAACTCAATCAGTTTGGTCGATTCAATTATGATTTTTAATCGTATAATTTTTTGATTCGATCTATTTTTATAACTTTTGTTATTAAAAATTAATTAGTTTATTAATTAATCAGTCAATTTTTGTAAATTGTAAGTTTTTATAAATTAAAATAGATCAATTAATTTTTATTTAATAATATTTTTTAATTGAATTTCAAATTTTTATATGGGTATGAACAATCTCTTTTAATTAATTTTCAAATTCTTTAATTTTATTCAATATTTATCTTAATTTACGATAATCTAATATCAATTGAATCTTTTAAACCTTAAATTTTCCGTCTTCTCGACTAAATTTTGGTCCAATTCTTTTAAACATTTGTATCTCTCTACCTCGTTCTTGAGCAGGGAAAAAAAATCAGGCTCGTTGTTCATCAGATCAAAGCATAGACAGCGACAAATTCAGGATTTTAGTCTTTGAGGGACTGGCGCCTATATATATGTATATATTCTGAAAATTTTGTAGTCTGGAGGCTAGCGCCTATATATATATGAAAAAATTTTAGTCTTGAGGGGCTATAGCCCCTGCTAGTCCCCTGGATCCGTCCCTGAGCATAGATAAAACGTGGGTCGAAATTTAAATGAGCAGGTTGCATGTTGAGTTGTAAACTAATCTACAAGAAACTTAAAAACGATTAACGTGAAAGGGAAAGGAAAAGAACTACTTTGATTAAAACATAAAGTAGAAGACAAGCAATTGATCAGAGTTGGAAATCAGGAAACCTGTCAGTCCTCCTGTTTTCTTGTACGCTGCCTAATCTTAACTATTAAACGTTATACAGGCTAACCCGACCAGTACCTAACTACCATGAAATAGAAATAACATAGGACCACTACACCAGCAGATTACAGACATGAAGAAGGGGTCAACGTACCAGATTTTGGGTTGCTAATTACTTGGAACTTTCATAGCTTCTTCAGAAAACAATGCGACATCCCACGTAAAAAAGGTGGATGTCAGGACCTGACACTATTTAATATTTATAAGAAAAAGATTATTAATCAACTTGTATTGTATTTAGTTATTTATAAATATTTAATTTTTAAAGTTAAATTGAAATTATTTGATAGGTCATTTTTATTAAAATAAATCTGAATAATAATATTATACTGACAATAAAAATAGAAAGTGACATTATTTGTTTTAATAAAGTTTAATAAAGATATAGTATTAGCAAAAAGTTGGTAAGCGATTTAAGAAGTTTTTAATTTGAAACTTATTGATAAAGACATAAAAGATTTTTAAAGGGAGATTATGACATTTCATGTGAAAATTGAGTATACTAATTAATTCATAATTAATTATTTCTGGATTTAATATTCTATCAAACCTAAATCATAATTTGTTGTTACTACATTATTTATTATTACATCTTCTATGACTCTGTTGGAATCCAATTTGAACTCCAATCCACCGGCCGAAGGTTAAACCGTTAAGATAAAAGATTTAATATTTAAAGGTCCAATTGGTGTTAGAGTGTCATAAAATCCGCTAAAGATTAAATAAAATTAAAAAAATTTAAAATATGATTGAAAAATAAAAAAATTTCCTTACCTATCGAAAAATTTGAATTTTAATTGAAAAAAGTTGTTAAATGAATATTAATTAATTTATAAGAACTTATTAATTTACAAAAATTGACCGATTAATAACAATAATTATTATAATAAATCGAACCGAAAAATTTGACGGCTTAAGATTTTTACGATTGAACTAACTAAGTTTTTAAATTATTACTTTCGACTAAAATATTCCAAGAATAAAAATAAACAAGTCAAATTTTTAATCCAATTTTGACGATTCTCAGCATTAACTACCAAGAGGAAGCACAAACCAAAAAACATATCACCTTCTTCCCCAAGTCAGACTTGGCTTAGCTATTTAAACTTCCATCGTTGCAGCTCAACTACTTGCACATTCCTTAGTAAGTTCTTCAACCTTCTCGTTATCTAACCATGGCAGAGTTTTCCCATTTTTTTTCTGCCCTCTACCTCATCGTTAACATCTTCTTCAAGCTCATACTCCTCGAGCTAATGCTTCTGGTCCGGTCCTTACTCATCAGAAACAGCACTTCAAGCGCCGATAAGCACACGATCAACACAACCCTTTACCTGAAGCTGATAGAGAAGGAAAACCCGACAGTTCGTTACTCGGAGAAGGTCTGCGAGGGGTTGACGGAATGTGCAGTGTGTTTGAGTTTGTTTTGCGAAGGAGAAAGCGTGAGGAAACTGAGATGCGACCACGCGTACCACAAGGACTGCATGGACAAATGGCTGCAGCAGCCGTGCGTGGCGGCGACGACGTGTCCGGTTTGTCGGAAAAAGATCTTGCCGGATGAGATTGTTGACAGTTATCGTCGGCTGAGAAAGAAAGTAGAGTGCGATGGGATTCACGAGCATACCATTCTCTTGTTATCCGCATTACGCGGTGATAGCTTACTTAGGTTTTTTTAACTTCTACCAAAATTTATTCAATTATTATAAATTCTTTTACTTAATTTTGATTATTATATTCTTTTTGGTATATTGTTAGAATGTCTCATATTACCTAGACATGAAAATGTTAAAGGGTTTATAAATGATAAGGGTTAACTATCCAAACAACTAGTTCTAGTTATTCGGACAATAGTTGACCCAAACTCAATTCTTGATAGTGGACTCTACACTCTGTCCATTATTAAAAATTCAATATGGTATCAAAGACAGGTTTGGCCCGGATTCTTAATTTTCCGATTGTCCATCTGGATGTCCAGTCCCAGCAGCCCGGTCCAGTTACCGCTGCGTATATTTCAAGTGGCAACTAGATGTCCAGCCCCAGTTGCACTTGAGGGGGAGTGTTAGAGTGTGTTATATTGCCTAGACATGAAAATGTTAAAGGGTTTATAAATGGTAAGGGTTAACTATCCAAACAACTAGTTCTAGTTATTTGGACAATGGTTGACCCAAGCCCAATTCTTAATAGTGGACTCTACACTATGCCTATTATTAAAAATTCAATATATTGTATACCTCTTGAATTAATTATTTATTAATCAAATATTTAAATATTGTGGTTATGATTTAAAATAAATTAGAAAAATATATTTTAATTTATCGTATTGCTGTTATAATTTAAAAATCGAACTGTACCGACCAATTCAACCAAAATAAATACAAACTAACTTAATTTTTAATCCAATTTATATCTTATAACCCTTATAACAAAAAAATCAATCAAATAATTAAAAAACGAGTCGATTTTAATTAAAAAATGACCAGTGTTCTCTAGCAAATTGGTTAAAATAAAACTAACCATCTTTTTAGCATGTGGGACCCACCATCTTCTCTTGTTATCGAGCATGTGAGACATTACGTAAATTTACATTTCATTCTATTATAAACCTTACGGCAAATTAAGCATAACTTAAAAAAGTTTCTTTTAATTTTTATATAGATTAATCTACCAATTACTTTTAACCCTAATTTTAAACATTGGTAATCACTTGAGAAAAATGTTGTTATCATCCAAAAATATGTTAAGCCTGAGATTAAGGACGATGTAGGCTTCACATATCTATTGATGGCAACTGGATCCGGTCCTGCCCATTGTCCTCCTCGTACATATCTTGCAATCTCGTATTATTTATGATTATAATTTTATAAATTATATATTTTAATTAAATGATAAGGATAGAAATTAGAACAATCAACCTATTTTTATTAATATCAAATCCAACTAACAATACTTTGGTCCGATGTTGAAAAAGAAGAACCGCAGTTACTATATTTTAGATGCGTACCGAGTAAACTTTTCAATCGACACAATCACCTATAAATTGTATTAATTAAGTACTCCGTACTAAATAAATCCTATCTCTCTTATAATCTTAATCGAAAGAGCGTATGAACACAAGACCTTTACTCTATACTCCTCACGTTTGCCTAACCTTGAAGGCAGAAAAAGATATGTTCTTAGATCTTAGCCGCCTTGTTCGAAAGCACTTTTTGTGGGACAAATGTTCAAGTGCACAGGCCCACGGGTGACGGGTAACATCAACTTTGCATGAGTAAAGATACTTTTTTTCTTATGTATTACATCAATTTAGGATTTGAGCATGGTAATCCCGGCCCGGCAATCGCGGGCATTCTCATCTGAGATGGGTGTGGCCGGTGGCTTGTAGGCTTTGGGGCAAATGTTGGTTGCTGTTCGGCGTGGAGTGCTGAATTATGGGTTGTATTTTATGGGCTGAAGCTAGCCTGGGAGTTTGGTTATACGCGTATCGAGCTGTCCATGGATTCGGCCTTGGTGGTATCGCTCATCTCCTCTGACTCTCGTTCGGTGATCAATGCTCTACTTCGTGCTATCCATGAGCTCCTCTCCCGCCCTTGGGAAGTACACATGCGTCATATATACCGTGAGAGTAATCGTTGCGTCCATTGGCTTGCAACTTATAGCTATGGTCTTCCCAGTTGTGGGCATTTCTCATTTACTGTTTGCAGACCAACTGGGAGTTTTTCTCCCCCGTATTACTCGTTTGTAGTTTTCTTAATTTAGGCTTCGGCCCGTTATTCTACTAAAAAAAAAAAGGATTGTAGCAGGGGTTTAATTTAATTAAATAATTTATTTAAAACATGTAATTTGTAAATTATTATATATATTTAATAAAAGATAAAAAGCAAAATAACCAATTTATTTAATTAAATGTAATAATAAATCAGATTGAATTCGACTTAGATTAGACCTCAACCTCAATGTTTTCCTTAATTAGTTCTTTAATAAACAATTCAGTCAATGAATTTATGAAGTGACGGATATTTGATAAATAACATTTTTTATTTCAACTAATTAATTTTAACTTCATTTTATTAAATTTTATTTATACATTTATATAAAATATACGTAAATATATGTAACATATTAAAAGGAACATATTAAAACACCAAAAGAGGAACAAGTGCTACAGCCCATAAATTTAATAATTCAAATAGACAGGATTAAAACTCCTATTTTTATTATTAAAATTTATTTATATATTTACGTAAATTTCTTAAAATTTACGTAAATATATAAATAAAATTTAATAAAATAAGATTAAAACAGAGTAAATAAAGCAAAAGGTGTCATGTACAGGCAATATAAGAGCTGATAATCTGTCGTTATCAATGACCTCGCCGGGAAACGACATGTCACTTTCAACTATTAAGCCTGACGGTGGATCAGAACAGAAGATTAACAAACTAATTAATCAGTCCCAAACATTAGATTACCAAACCACAAATCTTCTTCCATGGAATGTACTAATGAACCTGAAATTCGTAATATATATATATATGCATTAAGGATAATCTAAGTCTATTTACATATATATCAGATCATATCAAGAAGACAGACACAGAAAGTGATGAATCAAGTCACTTCAAAGACTCGACCTTAAAAACTCAAGAATTAGGCAGAGAAGACGCCATTAGAAGCAGCAGTAGATACTTGGGACTTGGGTTCCAAAACCAACTTGGAGCTTTTGCGAAGAAGAAGACTGCCATCGTTGCTGTTAATCTTGTTTCTGACCCTCTGAGCTACGAGAGAAGCACAAGTACAAACCCAGCTAGCATCATCAGCAGCAGCCTTTGGTGAGTTCTTCACTCTCCTTTCGTACTCTTCTGCAACCAATATAGCAATATCAGCCATGGAGGATGCTGTGTATTAAAGCTTTTGTGTGTGCGATGATCTCCGAGGAGTACCACACCTGAGGAGGAAATTATTTATAGGTGAAGATCATAGAAATGGATAAGGTTGACAGGTGGGTGCTTAGGTTCTGAGTCTTGTGACGATTATTGTATAGTATAGTTGTTGGCAGTTTCTTGTGTTCTCTTTATGCCGCGGTATTGGGGGTTTGTCGGTTTTTGGACAAGACATGGTGCTTCGCCTCGACTACGTTGGAATCCTAGAAGACATTATTATAATATTAAGAGATAGACATTAATTACAATTTAAACTTTTTTTATTTTTTTTAAAGATATACATTAATTGCAATTTATGAATTTTAAATTTAGAAAATTCATAAATTGCTGTTTTTGTAAGACTTTAAGGAGAAAAGATATTTGTTTTTGGCATCTTTGAGTGATGCTCAAGCAACTTAGCTCAATGTAAGTAAAGCATCCCCAAGTACAGACCAAGACTCGAATCTTAAATCTATATATGGGGTCGTGTCATGTGTGGCTTTTAGCGTTAAAGTAAGGCGTCTACCACCGAAAACAGGTCAGAAAGGTCGGCATGATGGTTTACAAGCTTTATGCCATGTGCATGCGGAGCTTTCCAGGAATTGACAAGCTTAAAAGGTTCATGTGATGTATGTTCGGATTCCTGAGAACAACACATCAAAAAACTTGAAACATATCAGGAAGCAGACAAATTATCCACCCTGTCGCTCTAAACATAGTGAGGAAGACTTGGCATTCGTCTAAATATGTCTAAGAACCTACCTCACACCACCGTCTTAATAGAAAATGGCGTGTCCATGTAATGCTCATCTGCAACAATGGTCAGGAGTACAGAAGCTAAAGCAACAAATTGTGTCTCTCTCAACCATGCTGAGGATTTTACTGCAGCCTGCAATTCCGACCACATGAGGGCAGGCTATCGTCACTTGTTCAACTATGGAATCACCTGCTAATCAGTACTTCCAAATTTCACATCTATTTCCAGAGTTAAAACACCTGGAATGTGGAAATTCCACTCTGTCGTTAAGGTATCTGTTGATCACTAGAAGTAGTTCAAGTGATTTCTGGGGCATTCTTTCTTTGATCACGATATTGAAGAAGAGACTTCACTTTAAATTCATCTTGCAAGCAATATGATTTTTATTCAAGGAATAAACAGAACAGATGAAAGGAAATTACTTCACTCAAATCAATTGAAACAGAAAAACATTTATTGAAATCGATAAACAAGAAAGTGACATGCACAAAGTTAGCATCTAGTACATCACATGTTCTGTTCGTTCTTGTTACAACGTGAAATTAATTATACAATCTTCTTCTTTTGTTAGCTGTTTCGGGATATCGCAAGAAACTTAAATAATGACAGTACTTGGTTTTGATAGATGATCATTCACATCGGAGGGGCCTTGGATATTTCCTTAAATTGCATAGATATTTTTATAATAGAGGTAAAAGTCAAAAGCTCGCATCATAGACTGACCTACTAAATTAGAAATAGCCAGTCAATTCCTCTATAGCATGTTATTCCTGTGATCCATGATGTCACCCCTTACACTCATAGAAGGCCTAGATTTTTCAGCTGCTGAATATGTTCAGGTGGGAGAGGAGGGGGAGACCAATCAGATCCATTCGTTTCACTGTCAACATCCTCGACTACATATTCCTGACAGAGAATATCAAAACTATTTCAGAACAAAAATAAAGTCAAGGTACACAACTCTTCTAACAAAAGCAAAATGTCAAATGGATCACCTATCATGTTTGTTACATATCAAAAATTCCTATTATGCTCTAAAGGCCACATTGAACAGACAACTTCCAGAATTGGACCATCCCCTCTCCAACATCACAATGACTACTACCCAAAATGTCAAAATTGTAGAACAGAAACACCTTGGATACAATGATCACAAATACGACTGATGACACCCAAAACATTTAATGTGCTAGGCCAGGTTCAAAGGCATCTGGCATGTTTCTGGTGTAAAGCTAAAGTAGGCACATATATGACCATGGACAGGATAATCATTCCTAAAGAACTTAACTATTGGAGTGATTCCTGTGCAAATTAGGCTTAAACATAGATTCAACATAGGACTACATTTAGCATTCTGAAATAATCAGATGACAGGTTAAGCCACTGACCTTGGTTAGCATCCTCTTTGCAAGTATGTGATAATGTCGCTGCCAAATTCGTTGTCCAACCATTGTAGCCACCAAAACGCTGTAAAATATGCCAATGACAGTAAATAGTCCCAGCACGACCAATGCCAATATAAACAATAACGGTAGGCCTGCTTCACCAGCACCTCCCAAGCAACCACATTCACCAGCTGCACTTGCACAACTTTCAAAGCAAGTGGTACAATCAGTCCACATACAGAGTGTGCCAGGCAAATGGCAGTCTGCACACATTCTGCACAAAGGAAAAATCATCTCTAACATATTATAACACCAGGCTTTATTTAATCCAGTACCAAAGCATATATAAGCTATCATAACACCAAGCGTATGGTTAATGGACTTTACTTCAGAAACATGGAGTTAGAAATTTGGGTATGGCAATAAACCAAGTTATGAAAACCAGGGGCGGATCCAGAAAATTTTTTGAGTGGGGGCAAAATTTTAATAGGGATAAAAATTTATTTTTAATGGGAGCAAAATTTTAATATAAGTAAAATTTTATTTTTTTTATGGGGGCAAAACAAAAAATAATAATGTTTTTGTAGGAAATCTATTGGGGGCAGTGGGGGTAGATCCGCCACTGATGAAAACTACTCGTAATTTGAGTTTGCAACTCAGCCCTTTCATAAAACACTTTGAAAGATGAAAAAAACTTAGTTATACAAATAAAGAAAAACCAGAACCTGCCACATGTATGTTGTTATCATATAGAAGTACCTAAATTGAACAATTACTCCATCTAGTGAGTTAAAATATCCCCAGGAATTGCAAGTATGTTCTTCACACAATTGATTATAGCATAGAAGCTTAAGATCTGCTAATAACTAGTAAGAAATATTCTATATCGAGAAGCTTTCCTCATCTTAATGTGAGATAACAGCATGGCTGACATTGTTGTTGACTTTTTAATCTCAACCCAACCAAGAGAGTGCAAACAAGAATATGATAGCAAAGACATGCATAAATGTATCAAAGTAGGCAAATGTGTGGAAGGATCATAAAACATGAAGCCCTCAATTTATAGATTCAATCTCAACCCAAAAGACCAAGAAAGATCTACCTAAGCCCTTGAAGCCACAATGATTATGATATACCACCAGCATATCCTACATATAGCATGAATAGACAGCAGATCATACCCGGGATGACAACAACAAAGACATAATTCTCGACAAGGCTGAGCCAAATCATTCCGCACTCTTCGATCATAACAAGTAATGAAGCATCCAGATAGGCCCAACAATGCAAAGAACAACAGAGCTCCTGCACAAAAGATCCATCCAAAAGTTCCAGCTAAAGTTAAGAAACAGTACATGAAATACAATTTACAAATCAAGTGCCTCTTGCATCCATTTAGATCAATTCGAAAAGGCAACAACCAAATGCAACTTTGTATGATTGATTCATTTCAAATATGCAGAGATACACATGGAATGCTCAATTATGTGTTAGCAAAAAAAGAAGTCCAAGTAACCATTCACGTACAGAAGCATAACAATTTTGCAATCACAAAGTAAACAACTAGGAACAGTCAGCCCTTGCAGTCAGTTCAAAGTGAGAAACTAACGCTTAACCCTATATCATATTATCTACAGACAAGAGATGCTCAAACATACTGTGGCAAAGAGGAAACTTTGTGACACAATGCATAACCTTACAAGAAAATTCCTATCAATATATCATCAAGTCAGTCTGCTAAAGCATCAAAATGGCCAATCAGTACAATTTAGGAAAGAAGGGGGAAATCTCATGTATGGCCAGAAACAAACAATACTGCAATCAACATGCATAGAAGAGGATAGTGTCGTCTGCCAGAGTAATGCAAAAGCTATCATGAACTTCATGTCAGGTCTTGACATTTTACCACATATGTAGTAGAAGCTAAGTTCACTGTCAAATCCCCAAGCAAGACGAAGCCAGGAGTTTTGATACCTATCAATTAAACACACTAAATATGCCAGTGAAGAGATTACCTGCAGATGGTGAGTAATAACAGTGAGAATTCTTGTAATTAAAATTAGAAATATCAAGGAAACTACGAAGGGAATTAATTACATACAAGCTGAACAGCCAGAAATATAAAGACAATGTCCCTTGTCACAAAGAATCGGAATTTTAGAGTCCGCCATTTTCTGTCAGCAGCAACATGAACTCTCAAATGGTAAGGAGCCTTGCAGGTTGTGCAATGAGCAAATGCAAATCCTTCCTACAGAAACACAAAACGAAATCAACACCAAAATCAGGCTCTCGTGAAGAAACCCATGTTAACTTGACTCACACTTTCTGCAACAATCCTGTCACATGCTTCTAATTCAATTAATAAATCAGAGTCAATAATATGGAAATGGAATCATACCCTTACAGCCCGCCAATGGTCCAAGCATTCCCGATGAACATATTTTGACGTCCCTTTGCATTTACATGGTGCAATAAAATCCCTCCCTAAAATAACCAATAATAGATCAAAGGCAAATATTGATAGCCCGACTCAATGCACCCAAACTCTAATGCTGCTCACAAGGCATCTAAGAAACCAAAATATAACTCAATAAGATATCAGATATCATTAACAATGAAGAGCATCAACTAGAGGCCACATGCTAACCAAAAAAAGAAAAAACCTGAACCCATTTAAAATACAAGACATTGCTAAACACTTAGCTCTCAACTTAGATCAATTCTGCTCACTTTCAATTCAATTATCGTTGCCACGAATAGCAGACAAAGTAAAAGGACTAGGCTAAACAAATCATAAGTGAACCAAAAATCTATCTTATGAGTCAGTTTCACTACAAAATTCTACTTTTCCAACAGAAAATAAAGAAACAAACGAAGCATTCACTATCACACATGCATAAAAAATGCAAAATTTAAAATCTTTTTCACGCAACACCCCGATAATTTTGTTCAACAACCAAGGACCACTTCAAAAAAAGGCAACAAATTGCCTATAGAAACAAGAGTTAGAATTCTTCAAAATTGGGGAAATTAGAGGGTTTAGGTCAAAAACTACCGTCAGTTTCGAGGCATATACGGCACTGAATCTGTTCGCCGGGGCCGGCCTCGAGGTCGATCTCGCTAGGCTCGATGATTGGGGTCACCGGCACAAGAGGCGAAGGGTCTGCGTTATCGGCCATCAGAACAAGATTTGGGAGAAACGGATTTGCGAGCCGATGATTACGATCATTAAATTTGTGAAATCTTTGTTTAATCAAAAACAAAGTCTCAGTTAATTTTAAGACTTTCTTCTCTCTTCTCAGTCTTTTGTATGGTCTGTGAAGGGTCCACTTGCGTCGGTTAGGTTTCGGTTTTATAGTTTTTTTTTCTTCTTCCTTTAAATTCAATATACTTAATATATAAATAATTATTAGGGGTTAATCAATTTTTCTTTAAAAAATATGTCAATTTTCATAAGATTTTCTTTTACAAAAATATATTTATTATATAATATTTGCACAATTTTTTTTAATTAAATATAATAACTAACTCAACGCACAATGTTTTCCACCTAATAAGATCCGGAGAGGATTATAATGTACACAATTTTCTTGTATTTTTATCAAAAAAAGCTGATTCATTTTATCGTCACAAAAAAAACAACTTTACTAATTACTGTTAATCTTACTGTCATTATTTTTATAATTATTTTTTATTAAATATCCTCATTTAAAATCAAAACTACCTTTAAAAAACTTATCTTTTAGTTTCTGTCTAAAGAAAAATATTTACATTAAATTTACCAAAAAAATATTTACATTAATCTTTTAATTTTTATTTTACATTAATACTTCAAATTATAATATGGTTAGATAAAAAAATAAAAACAGAAGAATTCACAGCTACTATCCTTTAGATGCGTATTGGATAAATCTCTAAATTATCGCAATAACTTGCAAGTCACATCAATCAAATACTCCGTACGAAACAAGTCTTGTACAACAAACTCGATCAAAAGAACGCAAGTAAGAAGATTCGAACACAGAACTTTTTATTGCGTATACTTCAAATCAATCTTTATTAAATAAAAATAAAATTGTGTATACTTCTCGTTGCTGTCGTCCTTAACAGTGTAATTAATGTAACATTACATTTAAAATTTTGGGTTTGGAAAATATATTTAATTATAAATAGCAAGTTTATAACTAAAAATGAAATAAGAAAATGGGTGAGATGATTTATAAGGTCTAACAAGGAATTTGTGAAATTAAAATTTTAGCTAAGATTCTTAAACATCACCGAAGTACTCTAAATCATCAAAAGGAAATTAAGATAACAACATCGTCCTACACAGTTCTCGTACTAGCAGCCTTAAGAGGGATCGGATCAGACCACATAATGTTAGATAACGAAGTCACATAAGACATTGTTGTCCAATCATTTACTTCTTCCTCTTCTTTGGTGGCTGAAGAGATTCCTCGTCTTCATCCTCTTCCTCTTCTTCATTCTCAATTTCCTCGACTTCCTCTTCTTCCTCATCTTCACCACCGTCGTCGTCGTCATCTTCATCGTCTTCATCCTCGTCGTCATCATCTTCACCATCTTCTTCGTCTTCTTCCTCCTCCTCCCCATTCTCTTCTGCCCCACCAGCTCCACCCTTTTTAGAGTTGCTTTTGTTGTTGTCTTTGTTGTTGTTTGGATTCTTTTCCTGGTCAGCTCCATCTTCAGATGACAAATCTTCTTCACCTTCTCCAAAGTCACCACCATCTCCATCGTCACCATCATCATCATCTTCATCTCCTCCTTCTGCTTCAACTGGATGATCATGGCTCTGCACTTCATCTCCCTTTGTTCTAGGTACGTGACGGAGAAGAAATGCTGTTATCGATTCCTGAAACCATGCCACACAAATGGGTTCCACAGTAGTTCAAAAAAATTACAGTTGGAGCCCCATAGCAGCAGTATCTAATTAGCTAATCCAAGTTCATATTCACAAGTTATCAAACAAAGTGGCAAAAGTAAGAAGATATTATCAAACACTTGCTTATTGGAATCAAATACTACAGAGCTTTTAGAATCGCCAGCAAGTGGAATATTGACTTAGTGCAAAATGGAATATGTGACTTATCTCAAACTTTAGCTATCATGTATTCTTTTCCTTCTACAGAAACAAAGAACAATCTAATTTAGTTTACAAAAACTTATTTGGATTATTAAAAATTATTGTGTAAATTCGAAAGTTTATTTAGAATTGTTACATACACCTGATAATTTACCTAATTTCATAATAAAAAATTAAAAAAATCCTGTACCAGTATAGCACGTGTGGGATCACAAGTGGTTCGTTTTAAAAGATAAGAAGCATCTTTTGGGACAGAATATTCCAAAACCACTAGCTCCAGTTTCCAGCCAACCTCCTATCGGAACGCGACACGTGGACAAAAGAAAGTATCTAACGGCCCACGCGTGCGAACAAACTAAACTAAATCCCGGTAACTCAGAAGACGACCTTCTCCGTCTGAAATACTTATCGTATCCTATTTGCTATTCACCCACCGCGTACGTTAGCCTACTCTAATCCTCTCCCACCAACAAAACAAATTGAATTTATCTTTACTTAACACCGGCGTACGTTAAGTTAAAAAAAAGCCAAATATTAATTGCAAAAACAACTGAAAATATAAATCAGAAATATGTAATAATATTTATTTGGAAAAACCAAGAAAAAAAGGAAACTCACCTGAGCTAAAAGCTGAGTAGCTTTGACCAAGGTGGAGACGAGCAGAGTTGCAAGTACCTCCCCGGCGCACGTTAGCGCGCCGTTATTTTGCGTAACTATCGTGGTACCGTGGATGGTCTCCTCCATTTGCGTGCGCTAAAAAGAGGAAACTATGGAAAAGGAAAAACCTGCATCAGAGCGGATGACAAAGTTCTGACTGTTAGATCAGTCCCAATAAAGAGCATATCAACCGTCAGATCCGAAAAGAGGAAAAAAATAAGAAAATATGGAAAATATCGAGTTAATTGAACCTAATTTTTCAAAATTGATTTATTATGCAAATAAAAAGGTAGAAAGTGAGAATAATAAAGTAGATATTATTATTAAGAGAATAAGACAAAATACCCCTTTCAGCTTTCAGCGACGAGAAAACTCGCCGGTGAACAGTTTTAGCAGTGAGCTTCAGAGGCTATACACTTGAAGATCGGTACATTCTCACTATTAAACTAAGTTTAGAGCTACGAATTCAAAGAGGAATGAATTAATTTTCCTAAAAAGCTTTAAACGTCGAAGTTCTGCGAAGTAACGTAATGTTTCAAGCGATACCCGCTGAAACTCGGTCAAAAACCCAGAAACTACAAGAGAAAGAGCTAAATATCACAGAAATCAGTCGTTAAGCTCTAGAATCATCCTTTACACAAGCAACGGAGCCAGATTGAAGCAAGAGAAGAGCTAGAAACTGAGGAATCGAAACCAGGAAGAGAGAATCAGAGAGCGAAAGCGTACCGTGTGTGAAGATCCGAGCACGGAGAGAGCAGATCTGGAGGTTTCAAGGCCTAAAACCTGGAGGAACAAGCGTAGCTAGCTCCGTTCATTGTGGACCGTCGGATCGTGATTCCAAAGACACAGACACTCCAAAGATATAGAAAAATATAGCACAGATAAAGAGAAGAGAGAGAGAGAGAGAAACATAGAGCTGGGTGCGGGTGAGTGACTGACTCACTGCCCGTAATTTCTCAGTCATTATTTTGGGCAGCGCGGGCAGCACCTTCTCTTCGTTTTTTTTTTTTTAAAGATCGCCGGTTCGGGCTGCCCGGGAAGCTAGTACGAGGGTAAAAGCCAGGTGCTGTCATTTTTTTATATTCACATTTTATATTTTTCTTTCAAGTCCGTAATTAATGAGTTATTATTTATTACGGAATACGGAGTCCTCCTCTCACTTTTTGCATACATTATACTCCCTTTATTTTTTATTTTTTATTTTTAGTAAGTAAAAGAGCTAACAACTAGTTAGAGCTAACAACAGGATTAATGTGCCGAGTGCGA
>JANKOE010000206.1:2755033-2785113 GCA_026284465.1 Erythroxylum citrifolium | reverse complement strand
ATAATTTTTATTACAAAATAAAATATAGTTAAAATTAAAAGTGCTTTTTATTTTTATATTGCCAAACAGTCTACTGTTTGAAGCTCTTTAAAAAAAGCTCTTTTTAAAATGCCAGTCAAACAGTCAATTGGTTTCTTAGAAAAGTTTTTCTCATAAAAGATATAAAGAAAAAGTTCTACTAACAAAAGCTCTGCTGGTATAAGCTCAACTAAAAAAAGTTAAATATAAGCAAAGTAGATGTTTACTTTAGACTTTAGTTAGCAAAGTTCTATATCAATGCTCTTATCTTAAAGTTATTAGGATTTATCAAACGTGTCCTTATAAAAAAGGCAAAGGGTATTTTAATGAAAGGATTGTCAAAGTAGTGCCTAACACATCTCTTCATCAGACCATGCAACATGATAATTAGGCCAAACATGCCCATTCCTAAAATTTTTAATTCGTCTCGTATAAAGTTTTAAGTGTAGCTTGAATTTATTCGAATCGAATCAATTCATAATGTGTATACGTACATATGTGAGAGAGCATTTATAAAACGTACATATTCCGAATACGTGCATGCATGTGTGGAGGCCACGAGTAAGGAAGGAGGTAGGTTTTGTTATAAACATACAATTTGCTCCAACAAAAGCTAAACGGTATCAAGAAGATTTTGGAGATGTTGCCAATTATGCTCAATCCAAAACGACCCATGACAAAGTTGGTGACGACACTAACAACCATTCTTAGTGCCTATCCACTTCAAACTGCACATTGAAAATAATAATAATACATGCATGATACATACATACATATAAAAGAAGAAACCCTATGTTATGTCGAGTGCTTTGCGTGACGTTACTTCATTCTGTTTTGCTTTGGCTTGTGTATAAACAAATAACACCATAGAATATGAAAAGGAACATCACTATGGAATCGTCCAACCATTCACAATTTCACACACCACCAGGCACTACCACTACTTCCACGACCTTAAGAAAAAGGATCAAACAAATACACTTCCCTTAGTTAATTTTTTTAAATATAATTTCATAATTTTTGAAAAAATTTCTTTTAGTTTTCAATTTTTCAAAAAAATCTTATAAAAATAACGACAAATTGCATATAATTTGAATATCAAAAGTAGATTAATTAAATATCATTAATATAATAACACGACAAGAATTTTAAACTAAACAAATTAAATTTGATTTAAATTCATAACTTAAGATAATTATAATAAATTATTAATTTGAATAAGATTTATTTAGTTCAGTTTGAATTTAAAAGTTGGATTGAATTATCATAAAAATAATATTGAATTAATCCAAAATTGATGTTCATATTATAAGTATTTCATCGTTATTTTTTATTTAAATTTTTTAAAAAAGTTGAAAATTATAATGAGTTTTTAATTTAAAAAATTAGAAAAATTTCTCTAAGATTGCTTAAACTACAAAGCGATTTACATCTTTTAACTTAAAAATATATATTACGTTTAATCAGTTTGACCAATTCAGCTGTAAAAATCTTGAACTGACTGACTTTTTTGTTTGATTTATTTTAATAACTCTTATTATTAAAACTTGATCAATTTATATTAATAAATTGATCAATTTTGTAAATTAATTAATTTTTATAAATTAAAATAAATAAATAAAATTTTATTTAATAGTTTTTTTAAAACTCAATTTTTAACTAATATTAATGATTGAACCTTTTTTAAAAGGAATGGCCTAATTTACGTGTATAGTACTTACCTAAGCTTATCCTCTATTCAATAATTCTATAATATCTCATTCTCTCCCACTACTACTACTACTAGATAATCACGTAGCCATTGATGGCGCATGCATACTATTAGAATATAATTAGGTCGTCAAGACCTCTCAAGGGACGGCTAAATAGGTCATAAAATAATGAACAAGATCAACTACTTTGAAAGATTGCACCATATTAGCTAACTTAAAGTGACTTATAAGGATAGATTTTTATATATATATGCTTCTACTTTCCGTCACTTAATTCTTAATTCGTTTATTACAATCAAGTGTTATTTACGTGACGTTTCAATCTAGTTCTTAAATTCAACTCGAACAAATAAAATTCAACTCAAATTAATAATTTATTATGATTATTCTAAATTATTAATTTAAGTCAAATTTAATTGGTTTAAGTCGAGTTTAAGAATTGAGTCAAATTACCATATTTGTGACATTTAATTAACTAGTTTATATCTAATATTCATACTACGTATGTTTTATTATTATTTTTAACCAAAGTTTAAGAGGCATTTTTTTGAAAAACTAAAGATTAGAAGGATATTTTATGGGAATTTTAAATATTAGGGAGTTTTCTATTTTTTTAAATTACAAGAGAAATTTATATTTTAATCCTATATATATATAGAGAGAGGTTGAGTCGATCATCGTAAAAAGAATTAGGCCAAAAATTAGGATACATTCTGGAAAAATACAACTTCCATCTAAGAGAAGCAAATGAAAGGCTTTCATAAAAATTCTCGTAGAATCGAGAATGAAGTTTTATCTCGACAGAAGGTTCATTTATATACAATAATCGCATCATAGCGGATATAGTTTAGTGGTAAAAGTGTGATTCTTTCAAGTATCCCTAATAGTTAAGGGATCCCTAGGATCATATTATGATCTCTCCACCTGACCAAACCGACTACTTTACTTCTTATATTTAAAGTTATTTGTGTATTCATTCCAATAATACTATTGTTCCGTATCATTAAGGAATAAGATTCGGGAAAAATATAAAATTCTTCGAGACATTTTGAACTCAGCTCACGTATCGCTTTAATGGGCAAACAACTCAACCCTTAGAGCATACTACAGCCCTAGGTGGTGAAGAGCCGACATCAAAGTGCCAAACTTTCCCGTCGATGTAAGCTCTTGGGAAAGATCAGTTGTCCAAACGCTGATAACGGAAATATGGATTCTCAAGAAGAGAAGAGCCATGGTGGTCTTCCCGGACCGCCCGAATCTCACAAATGAATAGAAAATTGGATCGTTACAAAATCTCGTTTTTGCCAATGTTTCAATCTAAGAAGTAATTGGAACTGTTGAATCGAGTTTTTTCATGACATTATTATTATAAATGATTTTTCTATCATTTGACTATATACCACCGCCAAAGGATATATATATAAATATAAATATATGAATATATATATACATAATGAAATGGGTTTCACATATAAATAAGGATTTACAGTGAAAAAAATGGTCGTGTACTTGCCATGCAGAGAATGGACGACACAAAACTAATTGCATGAGTTATAAATGAAGTCAACGTAAGTACAACTAAATGTGACATCAATATTCAAGACCTTGGAATTTTCATATTAAGAACTAATTACATTACATTAGCTTGTAATTAAGAAGCCGACTAGTTTCAACTACGTATATATTGACTTAATTAGATTCTCTTAACATACTCGAAAGTTTAAATAATTATGAATTGCGAGTTGTATTATATCGTAATTACGATAAATTATTATGCCAATCTTGACTTAATTATAATTTAAAATTCAGCTTAACAACCGAAGAGTCTTACATCCTTTTTCCTGAAGTCTTTGGTTTCTAAAGCTAGATTATCAAAGTACAAGTTGGTTGCGTGAGCACTATATGAAGACTTTGCATGCACTCGTTTTGCATGTATATTTCTAAATGTTGTGGGTTGGATTGACCATATGAGTCGACATGAATTATTGATTTGCGCGAGCAAGAGTGCATGTGAGGTCTGAAGGGAAAGGTTCGGACACTAAAAGTTGGTAATCTTGAATCTTGTTTAGGGAAGTGGCTATGGAGAGAGCCTGTACGATGCTAAAAGTTATCAACAAATTTTTTGTGGAAAATTCCAAGTAGTGCTCCTGACATAGTGACTTGGATGTACCAAAGGTGTTAATAATCATTAATACTTGTGTGAATGAAATATTTAAGATTTGATTTCACCCCTTTGTAAATGATCATGGGGAGCTCAGTAGTATCACAACTATCAGATAACGGCCTGGGTTTGTCTCACGTTGCAAGTTCGAGTCTCAGAAAAACAATTTAGCTATTCCTAATAATTCAAGGATGAGGATTAAAAATTGTACCGATAAAATACAAAATTATAAAATCAATATGTAATGAATACGGAATAAAATTGATGAATTTGAAATAAGAAGATTATCCTTACTCGTGGGAAGAAAAGTAGAAGTTTAATTAAAAAAGAAATTGTTAAAATAAAAATCAACTAATTTGTTATAGTTTATAAAAATCAGTTTGTTTACAAAAATTAGCATTGTTTTCAAAAGCATACCGGAAGTTACACCAATGAGACAAGAAGTTTAAGGTTTAAAAGATTCAACTGGTATTAGACTGTCATAAAATTAGTTAAAGATTGAATATATTAAAGAACTTAGAAAATGACTAAAGAAAACTATTCTTACCCATTAGAAAATTAAAGTTTCATTGAAAAATGAAAATGTTAAATAAAAATTAATCGATTTATTTTAGTTGTAAAAATTGATTAGTTTACCAAAATGACTAATTAATTAATAAAATGATCAATTTTTAACAACAAAGATTATTAAACAAAATAAAACCTAAAAGTTAATTATTTAAAAGTTTTTATTATTAAGTCGACCAAATCAATTCGGTCAAATTTTAACAATATTAGTTATTAAAGTAAATTAAATTAAAATTTTAATCCGTTCAATATTTTTACTATTAAATCAATCCAACCAGTTAGATTTGTAATGACTATTACAAATGCTTCCGCCACAGTCCAAAAGAAGTGGAAAACAGATTATCACAAGGGAATGTGTTTTTAATATCTCACTAATTGGATACAAGTTGTTGATGGGGTCATTGGACGTTGTCTTAGTGCGACTTGAAAAGCCATTGTGTGTGTAATGCTTGTTGTTAGGTAGTAAGATCCCTTAAGCTGACTTTACGTATATCTACACTTTCAATAACACCAATAGCCAGTTTTAACTCTTTGTTTGCAGAGTTTTTTTTTTTTGAGCTCCCAGGAGGTGTCTACTGGGCTGAATATGAAGACTAATCCTCCTTTGCGGCACTGATACATCCCTTGCAAGAATTGCCGCTGGCCCAGGAGTTTGCTGTATTCTCAAAAGTAGGGATCGAATCCGAAACCTCTTGGTTAAGCGACGAATGTATGCGCTACCTACGCTAACCCATAGGATTTGTTTGATTTTTAAAACTTTAGTATAACCTTTGGTTATCTTTGAAATTTTTAAAATGTCTTTTTTAGATACTTGTTAAAAAAAATAATAAAATACACGAGTTATAAACATCACGTAATACGAACTAATTAGATGTGGTTGAGTTAAAATTAAACTTTAATCAAACTCGATAATGTATCAGTTTGAATTGAGTCTAATTAGTTTGCAGCAAGTTTAAGAATTTAATTGAATCGTTATATCAATATTATTTAATTGGTTTGAGTGTTATGTTCATATTTTACGTATTTTATCATTATTTAAAAACAATATAAAAAGAGATTTTTAAAAAATCAATGTACTATAAAATTTTGAAGGATCCGTATAAAAAATTGAATTCTAAATCTTAAATAATTTTATTTTTTAATTTTTTATATCTTCTAAACAATTGTATCAATTTCGTGAATCACACGTAAATATATTATTCCGCTTACGCTCTATCGATCGAGCCTGTCACACAAAATTTACCTAGCGTGAAATATTTAATTGGCGTGATTTGCAGGCTATTGCGTCAATAAAAAAATTTAACCAACGCAGATTATTTCGTTTCAAAAAAAATATTCCGCATTGATGTTATAATATTCTTTACATTCAACTTAACAATAGAATCTTATTAAATATTATTTTATTTTTTAATATTAAATTGTCAAAACTTAAGTATTGTCTCATGTAATTAATGTTCCAACAGTACCAAAATTGGACTACACCCGTTAAAATGCCACGTTAACCATTTCCACGACCGTTAAATTCCCGCGATAAGGCCGCCATCACCCTCTCACAGTCTCTTCAAGCGCGTCTAACCCACACGCTTCTCAAACCCGAAAGACCACCCTCTCACGCTTGACCGTTCTCTTCTTCATAACACTACCACTCCGCCATCTCCGGCGAACCAAACCTACGGTAAATGCCGTCGTCGGCAAACGCGGGGAAGTGTCGCAGGTTAAGAGTTGGAAGTAGTGGTGACAGATACCTCTGTGTGCGCATATTAGCGCTTAGTGGAAGCATATGTGTATAATTTTTTATCATGTACTCACTGTAGGTCACGATAAGCCAAATCCCACCTCGAGCCAAGGCTATTAAGAACAAATAATTGGGGTGGTGAGTTTGAATTTGTTTATAATTAATATAATTTATTTTTCATTAATTAGTCCCAAAAAAACAAGCAACAGTGTTGGAGCAGAGGGAGGGGGTCATTTTTAAGCTGTCGTTATTGGTCCTCGGTTCTAGTCTTGGTTTGAAGAAGGATGATGTTGGAAGAAGCAAAGGTTGTTGTGGTGGGAGAGTTTGTAAAGGGACAAGCTTTACGAGGTTTTGTGTTGAAAGTTGCAACCTTTGTGTCTTTGTTTCTGGTTGGTACTGAAAGCGGGAAACTTTCTTCTCATGCTACTTCGTTTTGAAACAGAAGGTTCACTGACTTTTCTTGTTTTTTCTTCATCATCTTCTTCTGGGTTTTCCTGTTTTGTTCATCGGGTGTGTTGGTTTGGTGAAACAAGAGTGAGAAACATATGGAAGTTCTGTTATCAGCCTCTGTGTGTTGACGCGTTGTTTTGGATTGTTTTTCCTTATCAGTAGCTTCCTGTTGTGTAATCTTGGGAAAATGATTTCTTTTCAATGACATACCAGTAAATGATATAACAAAGAAGATTCTATGGAGGATAAAACAGCGTTTGTTCTACGTTCTTAGATTTTACTTTTCAGTATCTATAAGTTTTAAGTGGTGGGTTAAAATTGAAGTATCATATATGGTGTTTTTTCCTTTTGTTATTCTACTCTCCCAACTCTTTCGAAGTTTGGTTTGATAGTTTCTGTTCCAGTTTTTCTTGGAGTAAGTTTCGGTTGACAACGGAATCCCATGAGCTTTCTTTTCTCTCTCTCTCCCTCTTTTACAACTTCTGGAATTTGAAGATGTTATTAGAAAGCTGAAAAGATCATTGAAATTGAGAGAATGTTTGATACGATTATTTAAGACGTGAAATTTCTACAAAGCCCCTTGTATCCTATATATTTTTAGACCTTCTTCTTCCTTGGAAATTCAACTCTTCTTGTTTTTAATCATTTGATGATCTTTCTTCTCATGTATCCATATCTCCTGTTCCTGGTTCATTGCTTTTACAAGGGTCAAGCATTATGATTACTCATGTACTAAAAAATCTGCATTTTGGTCACTCTAGTACTTGTATTTGATGTTTCTGCAGATTTGTACAGTAATGGAAGTCAATCTTCATCACTTTGGGTGTCACCTATATTTTCCCTATGAAATTCTCAGTTGACTTGGCATATTACCTTTCTTCTGATTTCTCATTATTTTCTCCATAGTGTCTGCATCAGCTTTTGAGAACAGTTTTTCTGTTTTATTTTTCTTTTTCGTAAGCTTGCCACTTGTTGGAAGAGGTAGTAGTGGTCATTGACACCATATTTATTTGAATATTTCTCTCTACAGTATCAAAACAATGCAAAATTGGTCCACCATAAACATGTGCAGGAAAAGTGTGAACAGAACAATGTCATAATGAAACAATCCTGTTGTTAGAGTTAGACCTAAAATAAGGAAACTTTCATGCTTCTACTCGAGTGTACATCACATCATTATCAATTCTGTTCGGTTTGCTGGACATTTTACCAACTTGGGAATTGTACTATTCAGACATGAGTCGTGGTTTATATATTCATAAATGATTCTATCCCATCCCTTTCCTGAAATTTATAAAGATTCCATGAAGTTTCTATTTGCAGGTACATGTATGTGATGCGTAATCCAACAATGTTTTCAGTGAAGTTGGAGTTTTTTCAGGAACTAGGTTGATATTTTGGCCTTTTCAGTGTTTCCCAAGGAATTTGCAACTTTATGATGCTGCTTTGCCAACTTTAGTTTTACACTGAAACCATCTGCTTCTTATAGCATGCTTATTACAAAGCTCCCCTTGTCAAACCTTAATATCCTGATACCTCAAATCCTTCTTGTTAAACTCAACTCCTCTCTGTTTCTTCATATCCACTTGTGCCAAAACGCTTACTGAACTACCTTCGTCATGGATATAAGGAGCATGAACTCTCCATCGACTCAGTTTGTCACCCCAAGAAGGATGGGACTTTATGAGCCTATCCATAACATAGGAATATGGGAAGACAATTCACCCGCATCAGTGTTGATCACTGGCACTCCAGCAACACCAGCATCAATGATTTTCGCAACACAAATGAAGCTAGATAATCAGGTGTCAATTTTTGAACCGTATCCTCACTAGTTTCTGTAGTTTGGTCATGCTTACTCATTGTGAGCTGAAGCATATTTATATATGTAATTTCACTAGTCAGAGGATATATCACAAGATACTCTTGGACCTTCAGGCAAGTATGATCAAGAAGCAAGTAAGCCTATTGATAAGGTAAAAATCTGTGGTCATCTCTGTCAGAAACAAGCTGTTGTTGGTTAATTTCTAATTGTGGACATTTTATATCATTATCTGATGATTCAACATATTCATGATAAAAGGCTCAAAGACGTCTCGCTCAAAACCGTGAGGCTGCTCGGAAAAGCCGTCTGAGGAAAAAGGTATAAATGTATACGCAGTGATGTTGATGGAAAATTTACATGCAATAGTTCTCTAGAATGCTGGCTTACTTTTATCTTTTCATTGAAGGCATATGTTCAACAATTAGAATCAAGTCGTTTGAAGCTCCTTCAATTGGAACAGGAGCTTGAGAGAGCCAGGCAACAGGCATGGAGAAGATTACCTTTTTGCACTAGTTCTTTTTTTTTCTTTTACTACTCTACTAATACAAAGCAGTTGTTCCTCCACTGTATGTAGGGCCTGTACATGAGTGGTGGAGTAGAAGCTGGTCATTTGGGGTTTAATGGAACTATGAACTCAGGTTTGTATGTCAAAAATCTTATTGATATTACCAGAATTAGATTTGACTACGCTTCCCTCTATCCGTTTTTAGGACAACCTAACTTATGAAGTCTCAATATAAGGAAATCTTGTAGGCATCTTAGACTAGGCATTACCACAGAATCTATATTTATAATCATATATGTTTCATCCATGGAGCTAATGACAAATCATTGTTTCTTTATATGGTACTTCTAACAATTGTGGAAACATATTTTTTATCATATCTGCATGAGGCTCAGGCTGGATGTTTTCTATACATCATCTTCGTTTATTTTGCTGTTTATTTGGAAGAGTAAGGAGGCAAATGTTGATTCATTTGTCTGCAGGGATTGCTACTTTTGAAATGGAGTATGGACATTGGTTAGAAGAACAAAGCAGACAGATATATGATCTGAGGACTGCTTTAGATGCTCATATAAGTGATGTAGAGCTTCAGATGCTTGTGGAAAGCGGATTGAACCACTATTCTGAACTTTTTAACATGAAAGCAGCTGCTGCAAAAGCTGATGTTTTCTATATGATGTCTGGGTTGTGGAAGTCTCCAGCGGAACGTTTTTTCTTGTGGATTGGTGGCTTTCGCCCTTCTGAGCTTCTTAAGGTAATACAGTGTTAGCTTATTAACTATTCATGTACAAAAGATGACTACTTCTAACAGGAATACATAATCTTCAGAAAACTCAATTGTGGGTTGTAACTGCAACTATATAAACACAGATTCATACTCCTCATTCATTACATTAGCCGCATATCAATTCTCAAAGCTCTGGACAAATTTTCTGCTGTGACCTGTCTGACTAATGTGCCTTCTATGTAGTAGATTCATATGGTCTTTTGCTCATCCATAAGAAGTTAATCTCTAGCAGTCGAGTTCAATCAGTCTTGTTAGTAATACCTGTATACCAACTCCAGAAAGGTGGTCACTTTGTGTTTTCCCTGCCATTCATAGCTACATGAAATGTGTCTGTGGCATGGGAATTGAAAGCTTGTTGATGCGGAGAGTCTAGTGTCAGGCCTGTGTATGATGAATCATGATCCTTTAAACTGCATAAGCTTATGATGCAAGTGCAATGGCTGCCATAACCGAACTTATTGGTTGATTGCAGGTTCTTCTGCCTCAGCTTGAACCCCTGGCGGAACAGCAGCGATTGGAAGTCACTAACCTTAAATTATCATGCCAGCAAGCAGAAGATGCGCTTTCGCAAGGTATGGAAAAACTCCAGCAAACTCTAGCTGAGACAGTGGCAGCTGGTCATTTGGATAGTTCTAGTTACATGCCACAAATGGAAAATGCAATGGAGAGATTAGAATCTCTAATTCGCTTCGTGCTGCAGGTATGTTCTGCAACTCTTCCTGCAATTTTCCTATTGTCAAAACAGTTTAAGCCACACAGACGTTTGTCTCTCTCTCCTTCAAGACATTGTTTCTAAGGCCATTTGCCTCAGGAACAGACCTTAATACCTTGGCAGAAGAAACTTTTTGATGCTGAATGGCTGCATTGCCATAACTTTTGGTCTTAAACAGGCTGACCATCTTCGGAAGGAAACTCTGCTTCAGATGCACCGGCAGTTGACAGTACGTCAGGCAGCTCGAGGCTTGCTTGTGTTGGGGGAGTATTGCCAGCGACTTAGAGCTCTGAGTTCAGTATGGGCAAATCGTCCTTGTGAACCTGCTTAGTCCTGTATTAGAAGAAAACAAACAGGTCAAATTTGTGGAAAACATCATCAATCAAGCCATACTCCGGTAAGCAAAGATATGTCTTTTGAAGAATATAATCATGAACTCAAGTAGATATAGCTCGAGCCGGCTGACCTTTTTGAAGCAGCTTTCCACAGATTCAAGAACTTGTGGTTATAAGCAGCCATTCTGCCAAAAGGAAATTTTTGCTTTCAATCATATATTCAGTATTTGCTTGCTGTACATAAAATGTCTTCAGAGGAGATATGCTGCTTTGAGTCTACACATTAATCTGCCATGTAATTTCTGTGTGCTCAATCCGTTGTGTAAATGATTATGGCATTGTTCTCTTGTTGTTTCTAATAGCTGCCAATTATGCCTTGAGACGAGGCTCCAATACAGAACAAACAGTATCTTATATGGGCTGAAAGTCTGTACATTTTCTCTTGATACATTTGAAAACATAAGAGAACCTATACCTTTCTAGCACGTAGAAACTTTACCAGAAAAAGTTGATAATGCTCTCTCTTTTTGTTCTGTTTCTTGCTATGTAATAATCAGTATTGTCATTTCCTTCTTCAGGTCCCAATACTGGGGCAAAAAGAAAAAGAATATCCGATCAACTTGTTCCGACCTCAATTCATATCATGCATTAGACATCCTAAGTTTCATGTTGGGATTAAGATTCTATTATACCATTCTCTCTTCACAAAAAAGAATCTCAGGAACATTGTTTATCATCATCATCAAACTTTTGTTTGCAGTTCTACTCTCTCACCTTCCTTTTCCTGGCACTCTCTTGCACACTTACAGACTTGAGGATTTATTTCTACGCTGTTTTTCATGTGATGATTATCTAAAAGCCTAAATTATCTCAAAGCCCCGTTAACAACTACTTGATTGTTTGTATATTTTTTCTGTCCTTGAATTGATTCCTAGACGTATTGTGAGGATCGGAAAGCAGAAAACTTCGAACACAGTTGCTGAGTACAGCATATAATACAGTGCAGAAAATTCATAACAAAAGCATTCTGCGAGATAAGAATGTGCCCATACCATTAGAAATTCACTTGATATTATTGAAAATGACATAAGAAATTGATGCTAAAAGATTCAGAAAACTGCACATCCAACACTGGTAGATTGATTCTCACAACTTGGACATCGAATAGTCCAAAGCATCAACCAGGAAGTCTGCACCTACCAAAGAAAAAGCACAGTTATTACACAAACTCACGAAACAGAATGTGCAAGCAAAAGTAAGATTAATGGCATTTCTTTCTGCAGTTCCTTTTAAAGGTTAACAGGGATTAACTTATAAATCCCATATTGATGAGATGCAGGGAAAATACCTGCATCATCTTTGGAGAAACACATTGGTGGTTTTATACGAAAAACGTTTCCATGCAGACCACCTTTTCCAACAAGAATGCCAAGCTCTGCAAGTGAGAGAACATATAACACATTGCATAAGTATCAAAAACTGATCTCTATCCATTTTCCGTTTGGAGGGTCTTCTACAATACCTCAAGCTTTTCAAACAAAACTGCAGTTTCTGCCTTGGCAGGTGTCTTCTCCTTCCTGTCAGTTACAAGTTCTATCCCGACCATCAAACCCCTTCCTCTTACATCTCCAATCACTGAAAGTCGCAAGAAATGCTTAGAACATTATCACTTAAAGCATATCTGGGTAACAAATCAGGAAAAGAAAGGCCCAAGATTGTAACATAAATGTGTAACATTAATGCATATCGTAGTCTGATAAAGATCAAATGGATGCATCAAATTGCATGCTCATGGCCTATCCTTATAACACAAAACCCGGAGGACATATTCGATAAACATCCTAATATAAAAATCCCCACCTGAACTTACAAATCATAGTTTGCCAAAGTTAAACGATTAACAGTTACCTTACTAGGTTGGAATTCAACAGATGAGGAGTTTTCCAAAACTACAGTCTCAGAATGATATGCTAGCAGAAACGGAGATTGTTCTTTTACTTTCCTTGTCTACCTTTACATACACAGGTGCTTAAGAAAAGAAACAGATAGACTAGTGCTTACTTGCCAGTGGCAAGTTAGAGAGAACTTGCTGTCACGTCTTTCCCGTAGATCTCTCAAACGCCCAATCAAGAGGGATCCAACAGCAGCACAGGGCTCTTGACGCTTCTCTTGGTCAATTACTCTCAGTACTGCTAGTCCACCAGCAGAACAGACAGGGTTCCCACCAAAAGTGTTAAATTGAATTTTCTGCGCCATAACACTTGCTATTTCTGGTGTTGTTACCACTGCACCTAATGGTAAACCGTTTCCGATTCCCTGTCAATAATTAATACAAAACGTGAACGTATGGGTGGAAAGTACTAACAAAAGGTGATGCACGAAATGCCAATGCATACACTAAATTGCAGTGCAATCTCACTATAAGGACCGGAAGTTTTCGTGAGTAATAATTATTTCATTTTAAGGATTAACTAAATTTAAATGGATGATTTTAAGTACCTTTGCCATGGTAACTATGTCAGGAATGACATCTTGGGTTTGAAAACCCCAATAATGGCTGCCCGTGCGACCAAATCCTGTTTGCACTTCATCAGCAATGCAAACAGCACCAGCATTGCGTACAATGTCATAGACGAACTTCAAGTATCCAGGAGCTAATTCAACTGCTCCACCAACTACCTGGACTTGAACAAAATTTGAAAAGAAATAAAGGTTATAAAAGACTGGCATTAGTGGTTACCGGAATGGCCATAAAACTTTAGACATCCATCGCAACCTGAATTGTTTCAGAAATAAATCCAGCCACCTTCCGGAAGTTCCATAATGAATGTGATCTAGAACATCGTTTGCCTAGCCACTGGGTTAATCACATGATGAATTTCACCTGCAATACTTCATCCTTAGAATCCCAGATAACCATGCCAAGTACCTGTCTTAATTATAATAGTCAAAGTGCAATAAGGTGCAAATCCTTCAGATGCACACAAACCTGTTGTATAGGATACTTCATACTTCCATGTATTTAAAGCTGTCAGTCCAAGAGTACCACAGCTTCCACCATGATATGCATTTCTCAATGATCATTTCAAGATTACCAGTATAAAGTCTGGCCATCATCATTGCCAACTCATTTGCTTCAGACCCGGAATTCACAAAATACACAACCTGCATCATAAAAGCTCAAAATCATCACATTTGTTGTCCAGACAGTCACTTTGCTGGACTCTGCAAATATTGGATCCAATTCTTGCAAGGAAAACAATAATCACAAAAAGTTCGGTGAATTGCCCTCTCTCGCTCAGCAAACCTGCAACGTTACATAGCTGGTTCAAAGGCACGAAACAAGGTTGTAAACAACGTTACACGACCGCAATTGCGCTTTTAAGATTACAATCTGCTATGGATATTGCTAGCAATAACAACTCACAGTTCACTGAAAACACAGTCTCGCTTTAAGACCAACCAGCCAAAGAACAAAGAATCCATATTTCTGTAGTCGTTGCAAGCATTAAAGTTATGGTAAAAACACGAAGAGAAGAGAAATCAAACAAAGACCTTGAGGTTCCCAGGCATCTTGGCAGCTAAGGCCTCGGCGAAATCAGCTATTGCGTGATGCAAGTAAATAGTGGTAGCATGCTGAAGAAGCTTACTTTGCTCTGCAATGGCCTCCAAAACATGAGGGTGGCAGTGCCCACATGAGACTGTTACTATTCCAGCAAACGCATCCAGATACCTCCTTCCGCTCTCGTCATATAAATATTGCATCTTCCCTTCCACGATGTTCAACTACATATATAACCAAAAGCCGTCAAAAAATTTCTAAGAAAGATTCAATCTTTAACATATACGAGGCAGAAAATTTTATTAGGGTGTTTGGTACATCATCTACACTCACAGGCTTCTGGTAGTAGTAGAAGAGGGAGGGACCAAGAAACCTCTCTCTCTTTTGAAGCACTTCCTCTGCCAACGGCCCTTTATACGGTTTCGGCTGGTACTCAAACGGCGGGAGCTGCGGCGGACCATCGACGACAGCGGTGGACGATGAAGGAACAGAAGAAAAGAACTACCCCGACGAAGATTCCGTCAAGGAGAAAATAAATTAAATTTGGAATCTTGTACCCTTTTCTTGAGAATACGCCACCGGAAAGCCATTCAGAGATTGAGAGAGAAGAGTGAATGGTTTTCACTGAGTTGGCATTTAGCTCTTTATGGAGTATGGACTGGAGGAATCTGACAGCTGACGTATTGTCTCAGGTACCATTATGTTGCATTCCGATAAGCTGAGTAGCAGAAGCTGGACATGCACCCCAATTCTTCCATTTGAATAAGTACAAAATCCACAACCGGAGTTTCAGCTTTCAATCAGTATCAGCGGGTACGGCCGTAACTAATTAATGTTGTTGTTGTAATTTTTTTTACGAAAAGTTAAAAAAAATGAAATTTTTTAACGATTGCTTTAATCATTCTCCGTTATAAACCTCAATTGCCACGAAGACTCTGGCTTTTCGATAATTTAGCTATGCCGGCGTTATCTCTGCAACTCCATCCTTCTCCATTTACCCAAAATTTCTCTCAATTTTACGAATACACCCCTCAATGGCGTCCACCGAAAAGTACCCGGACCCACGTTGCCTGTGTCTCGACCCGACCCAAGAAGAAGAACGCTGGTACCGTTGTAGACGGAGAGAAATCGGGGAGTCAAGACCTGGTTCGCGTCCTTATGAAGGGTTGCAACGGAAATGAACCTCTGGTGAAGACACTCAATAAGTACGTGAGAGTTGTGAGGACAGAGCACTGTTTCATGCTATTTGAAGAGCTTGGCAAGGGAGACAAGTGGCTTCAATGCCTTGAGGTTTTTGTTTCTCAGCATTTTTAACTTCTGGGTCTTAGTAATTACTCGATTGGGGTTCTCGCTTTTGATCTAATTTGTGATCGAGTGATTTAGTTCTGAGATTCCGCTTATTTCCCATGATTCTGCTGTTGCTTGTTATGCATTCGTGTGATTATATATTTAGTAATTGACTTGATGCTGAATTGATACACATTTGAGGAGTTAAGTGAACATGTTAGCGATACAGTAGGTTCATGATGTGACTGTGAACGTGTTTGTAAATGTCTGTGCTTTATGATATACTAAAAAGAATGTTTCTTTTACTTGCAAATTATGAACTCAGGTGTTCAGATGGATGCAAAAACAGCGTTGGTATATAGCTGATAATGGTGTTTACTCAAAATTGATATCAGTTATGGGAAAGAAAGGTCAAACTAGAATGGCCATGTGGCTCTTCTCTGAGATGCGGAGCAGTGGATGCCGGCCTGATGCTTCGGTTTACAATGCACTCATTACGGCACATCTGCACTCGAAAGATAAAGCAAAAGCTTTGGCGAAAGCTCTCGGGTATTTTGAGAAGATGAAAAGTTTGGAACGTTGCAAGCCCAATGTTGTGACGTACAATATCCTCTTGAGGGCTTTCGCTCAAGCTCAGAACGTAGATCAAGTGAATCTCTTGTTTAAGGATCTTTCTGATAGTGTTATTTCTCCTGATATTTACACATATAATGGTGTGATGGATGCTTACGGGAAAAATGGAATGATCAAGGAAATGGAATCGGTGCTTTCACGCATGAAAAATAATCAATGCAAGCCTGATGTTATTACATTTAATTTGCTTATTGATTCCTATGGAAAGAAGCAACAATTTGACAAGATGGAACTTGTCTTTAAGAGCCTGTTGCGCTCCAAGGAGAAGCCAACTTTGGCTACATTTAATTCTATGATTATGAATTATGGCAAGGCTCGGCTAAAAGAACAGGCAGAGGTCACTTTTGAGAAGATGACCAAGATGAGATACATACCAAGCTTTATTACATATGAGAGTCTGATCATGATGTACGGAATTTGCGACTGTGTTTCTAAGGCTAGAAACATATTTGACAGTATGGTAGAATCAGGACAAGAGGTCAAGGTTTCAACCTTGAATACTATGCTTGATGTTTATTGTATGAATGGCTTGCACATGGAAGCAGATTTACTTTTCATAAATGCTCGTAACAGAGGGTTGCTACCAAATTCGTCAACATATAAGCTTCTATATAAAGCATATACCAAAGCTAATATGAAGGATCTTGTGCAGAAATTGCTAAATCGTATGACCGAAGATGGAATAGTTGCAAATAAGAAGTTCTTCCTTGATGCTTTGGGAGCTTTGAAGTCTTCACCTAAGAGTTCTAGTTCTGTCCTTCCAGCTGCTAATTCAAGCAGTCTCAAGATTGAAAAGACTCAAGTGTGACAATACATCTTTCTGTGTGCTTGTGTGATCTTGTTCCAATCACCTGCAATTCAATTTGTCGACAAACTTGTTTCCTGAGGATTAGCTTTATTGATCACTATCTTATCCAGTTATGCTGGACATATGAGACTACTGTCACTGCAAGATGTGTTTATTATAATAGGCTCTTTATCCTGGTGCCTTCAAAACATTCTTGCTGTGGAAGCTTTTTACATATCATTGTTTGTCTTGCTGATCATTGCATAGTGAGATTGGGGAACAATTCTGATATAATACTTCCAAAGAATGTTTCGCCAGCTAGCAGTACTAGTCCTGAGATTTCTCTTGTCCCTCCATGTGGGTATGTATATCTTTCCCCTCAATAACTTCTCTGCAACAACTTTGCCTATGTGCTTTATAAGCACATATTTGGTCTTTGGCTTCATTTCTGCATCAAAAAATCTCTCTTTTTGAACTTAGCTTCGGTATGTCTCACATATTTTCAATATTTACTTGTATTTTTTCTCCTAAATTTGCTTTTCTGTTTTCTTGGTTGAACAATGTAGTTGATTGCTTGATTTTGACACTTTCACTTAAAAAACTATGACCATTTACATCTTTAGATTCTTTGGTTGAAAGCTAGAATTGGTTGATCTTTTATCAGTAAATTAATATTGCATTTTGTGTTGCAATCACTCCCCAGACCCCGCTTGTAAGGGTAAAGCTGCGTACTATCAAATTTTCCCAGACTCTGCTTTATTGCAGGATTTCGGACTGAATGTGATGATGATGATGTGTTGCAATCACTCCATCCTTCTTAAAATCTTTTTGACAGAAATGTTTATGATCTTCCTGGCTATTCCTCGTTACTTCTGATATTCAGGAACTGGGTGAGCATTCTCAAAATTAAAACAAAAGCTTGACACTTTGTCACTTGTCTTTGCAGCAAGTGCAATTTGGAGGCCATTGGATGAAAGGAGCTGCTCTCGAAGCATTAGAGATATCCTAATAACTATGAAGCATCACCTGAACCTTCTTAGCATGTAACTATGAAAATTCCTCTCTTAAACCTGAAGTAACTCTCTAAGATATTCAATCTTAACTATTGAGACATGTGCTGTTATGTAATTAACTGATTAAACTAATCTGGGATTTGTTAACTGTAGTCTGTACCAAGTCTGCTTGGAGAATGAACCAAACAAAATCAACTAAAAGCTTTTCAGCTGTTTTGTTTTTCTATGTGGTGTCTAATTCTCAGACCTCACATTTTAGCAAAATTCTCACTGGGCATTATTGTTGTTGTATGTAGTGTTTTAATTCATAGCTGTTATTTTTTCACTCTTTAGATAAAAGCACATTATGTTGATAATAGGATCAATTCACCTGTTTCTGTTTTTGTGTGCCACCCTGTGCTCCTCTTTATTCATCCATCCATTAACATCCAATTCACCTATTCACGTTTCTGTGTGCCACCCTGTGCTCCTCTCCGTCCATCTATACATTAAAATGTTAATGGATGGATAGATGGAGAGGAGCACAGGATGACACACGGAAACGGGAACAGTCATCCTGTGCCCCTTAATAGTCTTAAATTTGAATATTTAAGACTTTGTGTTATAGGTCAAAATTGCGTTAAAATTTATTAATTAGTTATTTAAATTGAGGTTATTAAAGTTTATTATCAATTATTTGAATTGAATTTTACTACTTGACGAATTTCGTGAATTCTTTGGAATTTATTTTTTATTACTACACATCTCAACATATGAAGTTTTATTAAAAACAAAGTCTTTGCATTTATCTCTGGGCTAAAATTTATAAAAAAAGAAAATTAAAAAGCATTTTATTAATCTATGAAATCTTTATCAGAAAATTAAAAGTGAAAAACATGTTTAGAAAGAAATTAAAAAATAAAAATTATTAATAAAATATATTAGGTTACGAAAATATAATACTAACCTTATTGGTTTCTTTATTAATTTTAAATTTATTCATGCACACAATCAAACTTTAATACAAATAATTACAATTGAAAATTACCATGCAAGTAGAAATTTTTTTTTAGTAATTTTAATATCAAGCAAGTGTTCCAAAACAGAAAATTAGTAGGAAAATTTAGATAAAATATCCTCATTTTGTATTTTTTAAAATTTAAGTATATTAAATTTTAGACCGTATAGAATATCTATTAATTTCAATTGAGTTATACTTAAAAAAAAATTTAATTTTCGAGTTTTAGATTAAATTTAGACTTCGACTCTATGGTCCGGTTCGATTTGAAGTTCGGAAAATATGTCAAATATTAAATAAAATATCATAGTTTTAAGAACGAAATTAAATTGAATTTGATTAAAAAAATCAAACTTAAATATGATGGGATTTCGAACGTCCAAATTCAATCAAAATTAAGTTTGGGCTATGAATTTTGGGCTCGTTCAGGCCTGGCCCTAGCCCAATGTCGAGCCTAATTGTTGACAAATATCATCTAAAGGCACCTAGTGCCCAGAATTTGAATGTGTAATCTTTTGTATTGCTTATGGTAATGAACTTGAGATTGTGCTTCTTGAGATTCCACTTGTAACGGAAAGAGTGGGCTTTAGAAGAATTATATATAGCCTGAAAAGTATATACCATTTCCAAGTAGATCATTGTCCAAAATATAACTTTTGTGATTTCCTCTGTTTCCTATCTCTCTCCACGCTTTCAGGTTCGATTTCACTTAATTTTGTCTTTTGAGATTCTGGGTTTTGTTTAAATATGAAGATAATGAAATGGGGACAAAAAAAAATTGAAGCTTTATAGCCTTCGAAGTTGTTAATTGTAATATCTAAGAACACTTGTTTTTGAGAACCGCATGAATTTGCACTTGTGTGCTGATTGTGAATGGGAGATGGAATCAGGAGGGTGTACTGACTGTGTTAATGCAATTAGGTCTGCGGTTAGATGAGTTCTGTTTGGTGTTGATTGTTGGGCTCATACGTATGTAACAGGTTCTGGTGATAGTGTAAAGGGGTCACTCACCTGAAGCTATCTAAACACAAAGAATCAAGCAAACTCTCTTTAATTGTTTCTGTTTCTGAAAAGTACAAACAGTTTCCCACTTCTGGCAATTACTGAAACATTTAATTATGGTCATCACCCATTTGGAGCAGTTATATTTGTAGGGACAAAGTTTTGGTGTTTCTAGGGTTTATTCTGTGGTTTACTGATGGAAGAAGGAAGTCTTTCAAAGGAGATTTACTCAGAAATTCTTCAGACATCAAATACAAGATTGGATCCTACACAAACAGTTGTTGGTAATGACGCGGTTTACTTTTCTTTCTCTTTTCCATTTTTTGGCCTTTCTAGCCATTTTAGTGTGAAGAAATAGTTGATTAACGTGGATGTTTTGGTTAAGACGACTTAGCGGTTCAAGAAGATGATTCTCTTTTCTGTCTTGATGGGGAATTGGGTGATGCTTCTGAATTGGAGAGGGAATGGCAGAAGAGATTCCAACAGCACCACGCTGTAATTTGTTGGCTTAATCTTGATTTTGCTACTTTATTTGTGATTGTTTTTTGTGTGGTTTCTTAATCTTTTCCTGATCTTTTCATTCGGGTTTCAGATTGGGTATCACGATGGCCTTATGACAGGGATAGATGCATCTTCTCAAGAGGGATTTAACATTGGTTTCAAGGAATCAGTGCTTGCTGGATACAAGTGGGGGATTGTTAGGGGGATTACCAGGTAAAACAACTAAACCAAAAATCAATACGAGTTCTTGCATGAGCTCATATATATGAAGTTATTGACTTCCATATTTTGTGGGAATTTGGCCCCATGAAAGTGCATTCGCGTGCCTTCCGTGTAATGTGAAAGAGAGGATCATAGAGACACAAGAGAGGAGAAATCAGTTGGAGGGATTGTATAAATCTGTGCACTCTCTTTCAACCACAGATGCCCTTCAGTTGTTTCACAGTGATTTGATGAGAAAGGAAAAAGTGGAGGAGAGAAAAGATGCTGAAACTAGTTCCAGTGGTGAAGGTTTGCAGAAGGAAATATCTGACAGCAGTAGTCTACAAAATTACATTGGAGAACTGGAATCACTTCTTGTTGTTTCACCCGCAATCGAGTCATATTTATCTCCGAAGTAAATTCTGTACATCGTAGATATCTTTCCGATATATGATCAACCGATGTATTAATGCCAGATAATGAAGCAATTTGCTCTCGAACAGGTGCATGTTTTGTCTTTAAAAAGATTTTTGTCCATGAAGATTTTGTTTGTTCTCAACCCTTCTGCTTCATCTTGTGTAGGAATGATGATCAATAACTACCATTAAGCACTGTAGATGATTTCTCTGTGCATTTCATCTTTTTTTTTTTCGGAACTTAACAGAATAATTGAGGTTGAGTATGTATACAGTACTGGTCACACTGGGAAATGGTGATTTTTCAATGCTTAACATGAGACGAACATAAAGCATTGATTATGCTGTAACTCGTTCCATTCACTGCAGCTCCTGGAAAGAGTTAATTTCACAACGACAAAGAGTTGCTGTCTAGTGTCTACAGAACAACTCTTTCAGAGTCGGTCGTTATTACATGACATTTATGAGCAGAAATGCATCTGAAATAAGCAAACATTGGAGGTAGAAGTGCTCCCTATGACGAAGAAAAATAGATGTAACATGGTTCCAGATACATAAAATCATATCTCACACTAGCATCAATAAGCTTAGACCTTATATGACTGTCTAACTTAGGAGAAACAGCTACTCTGCAACTGACGTTTCATCCACCATCTGAATTCTTTATCCACAATTCCTAGATAAACAAGATCACCAAGTTAGTTTATGTAATAGTTCTCTTAGAAACATGAAAGAAGAAGAGAACAAAGTTACTTAAATCGTAAGGTAAGAACATAATATTTCACCTGGATTGCTGCAATCAGCTACAAGCTTGAACAGACCTCGACTGAGGGAAAGGTGATGAGTTCCTTCTAAGAGTTTTATAAATGGGCATTGGCAACACAGTCTCAAAAGCCTCCACAAGTAGTGCCACCTTTTTCTTTCTAGCTGGAGCAAGTTTCGTAACAGCTTTTTGGAGTGCATAATCAAGCATCCATTCTTCAGAATTTTTCCTGTCATCCATATCCTGATGTTTGAGATCAACCTTTTCAGCCTCTGGGTCAGGAACAACTGGTAGGAAGTTGGGTTCTTTGGGGTTGAATTCCCTCTGTTCATCTGAATCTTTGATGGGTTTCTTTGACTGGATCGTCCATTTTCTCTTGCTGCAAGTGCTAGGAAGTTCTGGTTCGAAATTGCTTCCGAAGTGAGGCATTGCACACTGTGATACAGTGCCGGTTCCTTCATTGTCTGTGCATAACGTTTCTGTTGTGCCTAACTTGAAGCAATCTTCGTCTTCAATCTTCTCAGCATCTGCTCTGTAGTTATTGTTGTTCAAGTTGATTTTATACATCCTTGAATCACTGTTCTGTTCGGAGTCGACAGAGGTATGGATTTTGAACTGGCTAGCTCCGTCTTGATCTTCCTCCAATAGATCCTGGTTCTCAACAACAATATGAAGCTCATCTGGGCCACTTTCATCATTGAAATAGTTACTCAATTCACCATCACCATCAGCTTCAGCAATCTGGAAGGTTTCAGCAGTAAATTGGTCTTGGCTGTTATCTACCTCACTATCATCTGGTTCAACTTCTGAGAAACTCCGAGATGAATAGGAAATTTGGCTTCCAACTAATGATTTGACATCCTCTATGTGCTCCTGATACTCTATTGCATCTCCAATTTCACTTTTATGGAGCTCTTGGTCTGTTGTAGGAAAACCGATGGCCATTGTTTCTGCATCCTGATCAGCATCCACTTGATTCTGAGTTGCATCATCGGCCTGAAGAGATATATCCTTTTGATGATGAACGAATATGTCAGGTATTGAGTCAGTCAGGCAATGAATTTCATAATCTTGAAGTTGATTTAGGTCAGAAACATCATTTTCCTTTTCATGAATATCATTGGATTCCTCGTGCAGATCAACGGAATAAGTTTCTTGTTGAAAAAGTTCTTGCAGTACATCATCAGTTAGTATCTCTTCAAATTCATCAAACTTAAGAGGCTTCTCCAATTCTGATAAATCTGAAATTTTGTCTCCGAACTCCTTGAACTTGTTCAGATGATCAGCTTCTGCATCCAACTCTGAGGCAGATGATTGAACCTCCTCCCATTCCATATCAGTCACTTCAGAAATGTTGTCTTCATCCTCCATGTTTGTACATTCCCTTTCAGTTTCATTCCTGTCAAAGCTTCTTGGAGTTACCAATTCTTCAGACCAAGTGAATGGGGACTCGTCATACTCATCTTTGATTTCCTCAGGAACTGGCTCTTCATTCCTGCAAAAGTACTTATTGCTCTGCTCCTCCGATTGACCAACAATTTCACTCGTACTCCCCTGTGTTGATTCAGCGTCAGCCAGATTATTTTTAGCATATATCTCAATGAAGAAACCCATCCCAAGATCTCGTACTGTCGGACTATGCACCGAGTCAATAGAGCCAGCTTCGTAATGTTCAGGTTCCTCGTCTGGAAACCCTCGGGCTCCACAATCCATTTCCTCCATCCCACCGCTAGAAAGATTGGGTTTATCAGGAGACAAATCATTTGATTTGATGCTCTTTTGGGTTTTCAAGGAACGCCTTCTCGCCTTCAAGAAGCACTTCAACGGAGGCAGAGGACTGTGATGATGACCATTAAGAGAGCAGTAGGTATATGGGCAAACCTTAATGGCTGAAGTACCTTCAGCTTCAGTACCACCAGGATTAAGCATGAGATACGCAGGAAACTTTGAGTCCTTCAGAGTTGAAGAACAAGTAGCGTTTTGCACATTCGTATCTGTGCAAAGCACTACCCTGGAAGATTTCCTAGCAGTTCCTCTTGTTGGCTTAAAGCTAGGAGATTTTGTCAAGGTTCTCACCAATTTCAAGCTTGATGACTTCGTTAAGGTTCTTGATTTGTTCCTAGCACTAGAACTGAGTTTTTCCGAACCACTAGAACTGACCTGAGATTGAGAGTGGGAACGCTCCTTTCTTGCCTCTGAGCAACTGGTTGATCTCATGTAGCTTGGTGAGTCATCAGTAGCTTTGATCACGGGTTGTTTCTGAGGAGTTGGTCCGTCCGGTGGCTGTGGCTTTCCAGGCTGTGACATGGGTTTTCTTAAAGGTGAGGTTTTGAAGCTCTGAATATCTGAAAGCTTGATTGATCTTGACCTTTTCATCTTCTTCTTCATATCAGGTCCTCTGTTCTTGCCATCTTGGTGCTGGCAGGAAGTTGGCTTCTTCAGGTTTCCCAACAGCTTCTCTGATTTTTTAACATGATCAGCTTGGATGTCATGCTTGTTGAGCACCTTTTTTTGTACCATCTTCAAAGAAAATCAGAAAACAGACATCACAAGCAAGCTTGAAGAAAGCTTTTGCTTATCTTGCAGAAGGAAACTTCATAGTTTAAAAGGAAAAACAGTTTCCTTGTGAGTTGTGTTTAGTTGATTACTGTAGAAGAAAGATAGCAAAAAGTTCTGGAAAGCAAAACAACTCAAGCTTCTTTCTTCCTTTTTCTATTTATAAATTGTATAATTCAAATTAATTAATTAATTATTAAAATTAATTATTAGAATAATATTTTTAAATTTTAAATATAATTAAAAGCTAAATTAATATTCGTGTTTAGTTCAATTTAAAATTAATGAATAAAATTTAGATTAATCAAATTTCAAATTAAAAATTTGAGAATATAGTTTTATTTAACAAACGATTGAAAATATCAATTCAGTATGATTTTAATATAATTTTATTAAAAGAACATTATAACAATAATAAAAAAGAATACTTAAATTTTGTAATAAACTTAATTATTGACTTACTTTTTAAGTATAAGATAATATTAGAATATTATTAAATTATCATCAATATATTAATTTTTATCGTAATAACATGTCAAAATCACTATATTTTACATTAATTTATTTTATTTCGTTAATAAATTCACTTTTATTATAAAATTATTTACAAATTAATAGTTTTATAAATTACCAAAATTTTGATTAATTATTTAAAAAATTTTAGTTAATTATTGATAAAATAAATTGTAAAATATTTAAATATAAGTAAAAAATTTCTTGGTCGGCGAAAATGGGCGGCGGGGGGTGGTTTTGGCGGTGGTGGGGACGTTCACTGACTCCCATTCTCTGACCAGACGCTCCTCTTGGAATTCCCGTTTATAACGTTAAGGCACCGCCCCATTCTCTCTTGTATTCCAAAAAAGCATATTCAACTTCAGCCTCCTATCCTGTGTGAATTTAAATCAGTTTTGGACTTTTCGGAAAATAACAAGAAAAAGAAGACCTCACATGTCTGATGTGTTCAGATTCTTACTATTCACAAGTTGTGGGTACATACAAAACAATAGGTGACGGTGAGAAAAAGAAGAATCACTCGTGTGTAGTTATTTTAAACACCCTCTTTTTTTTTAGAAAAAAAAAACCAAAATTACACAACTTGTCAGAAGAGACGGTTTCGATAAATCCTCTAAAAAGATCATGTGACTCCTAAAAGGTGTTGTGTCAAAATAAGTGACTCCAACTGCAAAATATCTTGCATAGTTGGCAAGCCAGTCAGTGTATCTGTTGCTCTCGAGAGAGACATGCCAATGAACAACAGTCCAGTTTCTAATGCATAGCTCGTTGATGCCTCGAACTAGAGAGTTGAGAGATCTGGCTCGGTTGTCCGAGGAAGAGAGGACATCGATCACCGTGGTGGAATTCACTTCAAGCTCGATCCGTCGGTACCCCAGATTCCACACCAGAGTCAATCTAGTATAGGCACCCTAGAGCTCCGCGGCGAATGGAGTGCACCAGCCAAGGTTTTGGGAAAAAACCGCCTTTCCAGTCAATGACGTAGCTAGACCCCTGGGCTCCCCAAAAAAATTTAAAAAATAAATATTATATATAGATATATATATATATAAATGAAGTTATTTAGGAGTTGGGCCCCCCCTAAAATTTAAAAAATTAAACATTGGCCCTCCTACTTTACATTTCTGGCTCCGTCCCTGCTTCCAGTTATCGTCACTATCACGGAGAAGCCCACTGGTAGTCGCTACGGACGAGGTTTGTATGCACGCACCATCGGTGTTTAACCGGACCCAACCCGGGAGGGGGGGTTTGTTCCACCCAATGAAAGGCGTCTGGCAAGGTCAAGGACTCGCATGGTGTGCGCAATCACGTCAAGCTGCTGACTGGTGGAGAACGCCTGCATAAGACAAAATAGTATAAATGAGTGAGGGTAGCCAAGAGAACTGATCATCGAAAAGGGACAAATTTCGCCATTACCAGAGGAACTAGTAGGTAATGCCAAAAAGAATAGACCAGTCGTGCCCCAACGCATTGCGGTGAGAATGGAGGTTATGAATGAACCACTCCCGTGGGGACATAGAGTAGAAGCCAGGTGAGACGATATGAGGCGGGAAGCTATTCCATACTAGCCGGGCAATAGGGCAGTCGTGCACTACGTGCAATGAGGTATGTAAACAATCCTCGTAAGGACTAAAATTTTTATTGAGGTCAAATAGAGCCCCTCCTAGGGTAAATAATACTACTGAGCTGCTTGTTTCATGCAGACTTCAATCCTTTCTTTAGTTGCTTAAATGAAAGGCTCCTTTCAGGGGCAAACACTACATCAAGATCTTTATCAACTCTGATACCATGTTAGATTTACAATGAACTTACTGGCTCACATGAGGAGGAAAGTTATACTATACACAAGTTCAAATAAGGTTTCATCATAAAATCAATTGGTAGTTAGCTCACTAAATTTATATGTTAGTCTTCTTTCCCCTCTTTTTTAAATGTTAGACACTTACATACGAGTATTATCAACACAACTCATATATTATTCTCTTCATTTTGTTATCTTGTGTCCAACATTTTGTTTAGAGATGACAATTAGATTCGAGCTCGGCCCAACCTGCCCTGCATCTGCTTGAGGCTTGACTTATATTAATCAAAACGATGCCATTTTCCTAAAATGACATTAACTTTTACATTTTAATTTTAAAAAAATCATGTCGGGTTTAGTTAGGGCCCGAGCTTGGGCCCCAAGTGCAGGGAGTCGGGTCAGGCTCGGGTTAGTAGATCTGGGCCCTACCTAGCCTATTTTCGTCCTAATTTTTATCTACTAAAAACTCATAAATCTTGTTAAGTAATATTTTAAGGTTAAAAGGGACAAGCCTACCATTAAGTTTTTAACAGATTTTTAAATAAGCTCTTCAAATATTTTATATTTATGATGTTTTATGATCAACATTTTGCAAAAGATTTAAACAAAATGTTATTGTTATCTTTAATACTATTTTGTGTGTTAGTGTTAATAAAACGATACTTATTGCACCTTAAATAATATACAAAAATGGCAACTACAATAATTTACAAAGACTTATTTAAATTTTGTGTGTAATATAAAGTGAAAATCACAGGTATAGTTAATATCTAAAATTTTATTTTTAAAAATTAGATCAAATTGGTTTAAATTATTTAATTATGGCACCACACATGTTAAATTTGTGATGATAATTTAAAAATTAAAAAAAACTAACTTTAATGTACTATTAATATCGTTTTAAAAATATTAAAATATAACGTAATATTATAAATAACGATAAAGATTTACCTAATTTTTTTTAAAAACATGAAAGTGCAATTTAAACTTTGGCATATAATTGACCTTTAACATTAATATTAGTTTAATTTATAATATTTCTTAATATTAGTGTAATTAATAATTGTTACTAGTAAACTATTAAATATACCTTTTTTTAAAACTAAGGAAGTCGAAGTCGCTATCTTTTGGATACGCGCTGGATGAACTTCTGAATTGACGCAATAGTCTTTAAATCACGCTAATTGAGTACTTCGCATTATGCAAGCCCTATACATCAGCTAATAATATCTTATAAATTTTAAATAAATTTAATGTTATGTTAATTTAAATAAATATAAAAAATAATAAATTTTGTGACACCTAAATAATAATATAAAAATAAATAATAATTTTTAGAATAAAATAATCTAGATAACAAAATCAAGAATTAATTTATTTAATTATATATTTTTCGAAGTGGGTTACAACTCTTAAATTAACCTTAAATAAAAGAAATTATTCAACAATAAGCCTTAACAAGGGTGAGTCCTAAATAGGTGTCCTGTCTACCCCTACCTAAGGCTGGACCGTCAAAGATATTGGGGTCTCCAACTTGAGTACAGATTTTTTGTCCAATACTGCTCTGGCTTATTTTATCTCATGGAATCTCAGCCATTTATTTTGCGAGACTCACATAAATAAATGGCTGAGATTTATTGGACACAACAACTTTCTACTCCAACCTTATCATGTCCTTGAACATTACCAAGAATATGTTAATAACTGTTAATGATTAACTTATAATCAAGCTTAATTAACGTTAACAGACTTGAATCCGTCAAGGCCAAGCCGAGTACAATCAACTTAAATCGAACTAATTTCGTAAGCAAATCACTCTTATTTAAATGATGATATGAGTATTTTTAATTTTTTATTCATAAATTTTATTAATAGTAATGGACCAACGAGGCCATGACTAGGGACATTTTGTTTTCAATAAATGCCAAATTCCCAACAAAGCATCCCATGCTGTGCTACCTTGTTTCTTGATCCAATCCCACGAGACATGTCTCTTTGTTTTCTCTCTTTGATATCGATTTAGTTGTAATATATACATGTGTGTGTTCAATGAAAGCTACATTCATGTATTAGTCTCTTTTGATTTGGAGTTATTCCAGTAGAGCTTTTATCAATAAAGACTTTTTTGTAGATCTTTTTTTAGAAGAATCTTTTTTAAGAAACCAGTTGACTTTTTGTCTGTCATTTAAAAAAAACTTTTTTGAAAGAGCTTTATATAGTATACCGTTTGGCAACATAAAAATAAGAATTAATTTTAATTTTAATTTTAACTATATTTTATTTTTAATAAAGTTTATTTATGCATTTAAATATTATTTAAAGTATATTAAACAATATGCAAAGCATAATATATTAATTATTATATAATTTTAAACCATATAAAATATAAATTAAAATATATCTAACAAAATCTTTTATATGGATTACAACATAAGTAAAAATAATATTAGCACATATAAAAAAGTCAAATAATATTATATAACTCCCAAAATAAGCATAAAGATGAGTTTGTGCGTATTGTGATAATTATATTAAAAAATAAGGGCGAAAGAGACTAAAAAATAAGCTCAATAATTGATCTGAAAATTTTACCTAAAAATACACTTTTTTGATAAGCACCAAATTTGAACTTCTTAAAAAATTGTACTTTGACTGTCAAAAAATTAAAGTTATATCTATTAAAGAAGTGCAATTTTATTTTACAGTCAAACACTCATTTTTTAAAAATTAGCTTTTGTAATGAAAAAAATTACTTATTGATCTCTCAAAAACTCATCCAAATGGGATTGTTGTAATTCGTTAGATTAAGTACTTTTGTTGTTAAAAAGGGTTGCTCTCGAAACTTGCCATAAACTTATCACCAACATTAAATGTTTGAAATCTGGTTCAAAGTATCGTTTACAGCATCCATTCAAGATGACGAGTCATGGCCCATCCCCATCAATGAGGTTTCTTGGTCGTGTAAAACATTGAAATGCCTGAGCTAAAATTTGGATACACTGAACATGGATTACATCATTGATCGATCCACTTAAGCATATTTTGCTCATATCAACTACTCCCTCCGATTCATAATAAGTGTCGTTTTAGAAGAATGCACACTTATTAAGAAAGTTAATTAAATGTCTGATATACCCTTATTAATTACATGTTAAAGTGCCTTAAAAATATAATCTGTGTAATTAAGATGTGAGAGAAATTAAAGGTTAATTTTGGAAGTAAAATTATAAACATGCATACA
>JANKOE010000206.1:2731928-2750209 GCA_026284465.1 Erythroxylum citrifolium | reverse complement strand
CCATTTATGTCACATGCTATCTTACTTAAGCTAATCATGCTTAATTTATCATAAAAAAAAATTCGGGGCTAACAAAAATAATATGATTTTATTAAACTTACAAGTTTAAATTCTTCAACTCAATTTATTTTCAGTCCTAAAAATAATAACTATGAACATTTATAGTATATTACCAAATATTAATAATGATTACTCATAAATGCAAAATCCTTCCTTTCAGAAAATAGGAATCGTAAGGAACTTAATTGTATTTTAATTTGAATATGTCACTTATGGATAAGACTATTTGATAGGAATCCACAAGTTATATTATATTATAATATTGCTTCTTTTTTGCTTGCTATTTATAGATATTAGTAACATGGTACGTGGATTACACATTTAAATAAAATAATTTAAATTTAAAATTATGAAAATTATTTTAACCATTTTGTTCCTGTTTCGAAGAATAATTAGTGTATAGAATACACCATAAAAAATCAAAGTTTAAAAAGTTAAAAGACAAACTAAAAATTAAATTGATAAGACAAGGTGTTTAAGATTTAAAAGTTTTAATTGATATTAGATGTTGTAAAAATTGGTTAAAACTTAAATAAGATTAAAGAAATTAAATAATAATTGAAGAAGACTATTTTTACTTATCGAAAAGCTTAAAATTAATTAAAAAAGAAATCATTAAATGAAAATTAATCTGTTTGTTTTAGTTTATAAAAACTAATTAGTTTAGAACAACTGATTGCTTAATTAATAAATTGACCACTTTTTAACAATAAAGATTATTAAATTAAATCAAATTGAAAAGTTAAACTAAAAAATTGGCCGTTTAAAGTTTTTAACGTTAGACTGGCTGAACCGATGTTTAAAACATTGGTAAAAATATATCATAATTAAATAAGATTGTTTATGTTGCCATAATGTTGGAACTTCGCTTGAGAGTAGAGTTGGTACAGAGGTTTGACCCTCTAGCTCATTCTGGTGGCATTTTGTATCAATGGTGGATCTTTTGTTATCTGAAAGGATTGCTTTCATGTGATCTTACCATCAAATTGACTTCTCTTAAACGACGCCTTATTCTGCATTTCCCATGTTAGGTATTTGGACCAGAGAGTAGTGGAAAGACCACCCTTGCAGTTCATGCAATTGCAGAAGTTCAGGTTGTCGGACTCCGTTCTGATTCTTCAATTCTGTTCATACAATACAAGCTTGTCATTGATTCTCATTTGTTCCAAGTATTTATAAACTGGATAAACATATTTTTTGCGTATCCGAGGACAAAGATGGATTTTCAGAAGCTTGGAGGCAATGCTATGCTTTTGCATGATGTCATACCTGCAAGGAATCAGGATCAGCTTAATATTTAGAACACGCTACACCTGCATAATTTACCAGTACTAAAAGTGTTTGCATTTTTCAGTTGCAGATCGCATGTGCAGATCTGGTGCCATAGACCTTATTTGTGAATGGGTTTGCAAGCACGTCTTATGAGCTAAGCGTCGCGTAAAATGTCTGGAAATGCTTCAAAAGCTGGTTGTACTATCATCTTCCTTGATTAAATAAGATACAGGGTATTATTGAATGCAAAATGAGTTAGATTCAACATCTCCATACTTGTGCTATGAAATTGAAATCATGGATGTTTCTTTTCCATTTCAAACTGTAGTTACTGTGTCCATATATTTTACGGCAATGAAGAATCCGATTTTCACTATATTTAATCCTTTTTCTATTTAGAACTGCTTTCATAAGGGTCAAGGCCATACAAGCAAGCTGAGTTTGAAATCATATTTGGAGAAGGACTGAGCCTACTGGTTGGGTATTCCGTTTTCAGCATCCCTACCGTGGACTATCTTCTCAATCTGTCTTGACTTTGAACTCTATGCAGGGTTGTGTTCTGGATTGTGCTGAAATGATGGATGTTGTGGTGAAGAAAGGTTCTTGGTATAGCTAAGGAGACCACAGGTTGGACTTGGCTACTCATTCCTGACAAGGGATTGTATTCATTTTGTTGGTTATTGGATACCTTTTGGTATCTGTGTTACCTACAATTTTCTCCATTTCTTGTGTTGTTTTGCATTGTCTCCTCTGTTCTTTGTATGCAAAAAGGTTGGGACAAGGAAGAGAAAAAGCCTTACGGTAACCCTCATCTGGGCGAAGACATAGAAGAGGTTTGGGTACTTGTCCCTTAAACACATTGCCCGAGTCTAGTTTTAGCATTAATGGCAAACCTGTATCAAATATGTAGCGGATTTGCACACTCTAGCCAAAATGAATCCTGTTTTGGCTAGTGCTATGATACATTAGTTTGTGCAGATTGTTTTTTGTTGCCTATAGTCCAACTGATCAAATAAAGCTTTGTATAGATTAGGTGTACTCCGTTCTCTTTCAGTGACATAGTCAAGGAGCATTCTACTAAAACTTACTTGCATTAACAGACAGTGAGAGGGATGATGGCAGATGAAACTGTAACCGTGGGTTATCCGAGCCTGAGAAACTCATTGCTGCTACTGCTTCACAATGAGGATACTTCTGATTCTGATGATGTATAATGCATGTGGAGTATGTTGAAAAGGATCAGGAGAGAACAACATATGATTGCAGAAGCATAAAACATAGAAGCACAATCTTACCTTCATGCATGTAAACACCAATTGTGTGCAATTTTGGACAGATACCTTGTCTCTTGCTTAGCAGATGAGCTGAAAATGTAGCAGGATTAATGTAGTTCTGATGGAGTCCAAATAGTTTGGAGCTCAAGCTACCTTTCAATGTGAATGGATGGGAGGCGTGTGTAAATGGGTCTTCAAAACTAAACCCCACATCACTTGTAGAACAAGTCTTCAATAACGAAGCATCAATTACTTGAACATCCAGAAAAGGGCTTAGTTACACTTGAAATATGTAAAGATGCTTTAATTGCAACAAAAGAAATGAGAACAATATTTCACCTAAAAGATTTGATTATAACTTGCAATATTATACAGTTATATGGACTCACTCCCAATCTCAATAAGATGGACTGCTTAACAAACTAAATAGTTAACCTAGCGATTGTAATAGCAGCTATCCTGCTTAATACAGAAACTTCGCTCCAAAAAACCTCATATGAATTTGTGCGCTAAGTAGGCTGAATAATCTACTTAAATGGCTCAGTTTGGGGAAAGACTTCCGAATTTCACAGTAATGGTCCCCAGAACAACTTGGGAAAAGCAACCGAAGTCTTACTTATGGCCTCTGATATGTGTTTGTAGTGGATCTCCACCCTGGAAATGGTAGTTGTTCTGATTCTTTTACATGGATCTTCCGTAAAAGCAGATCGATGGCTAGACAGTTCAAAAGTTGAATGTCATCTTTTCCATCATCTCATTGACAGGATCTGCAATAGATACACCAAAAAGAAGAACAATAAGAATTTCTCCTATTCACAATCTAATTCATGATGCAATATTCAACTACAATAGTTCATGGTGTTAAAGCTAAAATGCCAAGTATCATAAGAGCTAAGTGAAACAGATATATATACTTAGGGCAGAAGAAACCAATTCAAACAACTACAGTTCCAATAAGGACCAAAAGAAACCGACTAAAACTAGCATACCAATTGTTCTTATGGAACAGGTATATATACTTGGCGCAGAAGAAACCAATTCAGACTACAGTTCCAGTAAGAACCAAAAGAAACCGAGTAAAACTAGCATACCCATTGCTTAAGCAGTGCCAGTTATTAATCTTTCTCGTTGGTCTAACTTTTTGACATTTATAATCCCCAATAGAACTTGAAAGCCGAAGAATGCGCAAAACATGTATGCTGCCATGGCTGGTACCTGGAAATATGACCATTTGAATATACAAAAGTGGAAATGAAAGCTCAGGCATAGATAAAATTTCATGACAAGCACTGTTTTTAGTGGACAACTTACTCGAATAGAATTGAGATACAAAACTGTTGCAAGGTTTATTAGACTGCCAGCAGCTACAGCCTGTTTGAAGTCAATAAGTCATGTAATCATAAATGAAGCTTGATAGAGTATATCATCGATTTTTTCTGTCTAGGACATGGGAAATATAAAACAAATGTAACCTTATATATAGTAGAGGTACTAAAAATGCTATAACTAAAATGCGAGACGACATCACTGATTTCAGAAAGTTTTGACACAATGATGCTGCTATATAATTCTGTTGAGACGATTTTATCTTTAAGCTACATTCAGTTTTAGTGAGTGCTTGTTACATGTAGAACAGCAATGGATCGTCAACAATACTAGGACACAAATAGAAGCAAGCACCTCAAATGTGAAGCATGCAAATTTCCAAAGTATAGTTGCGTATCTTTTTAAAAAATGCAAGGAGTATAGAAGCTGACATACTAAAAACCATTTTAAAAACTTTAGATCAAGCAATTCGATGGTTTTTTCCGAAATAGACGTGTCAATGCAATAAGTGTCATGCCGAATGATAGCTCAAAAAAGAAATAAAAGGGAGATGTTGACAAAAAAACTCCCAGCAAGTTCTAAACCAAAACTACGAGGGAAAAAAAAAACTCACACTTCCTACTGTCTTCTGAACTGCTGCAACACGCTGGAACGCCCTTTCAGACTCTAGAGCTCGAACCCGAAGTTTCAGATCACCTTGCTCCTGTATAACCATATTATACGCTAAAGAACATCAGTGGAACTCACAGGATAGGTGAAGAGTTGAATGTTAAAAAATCAACGGAATTGCAACGGTCAGAAATGGAAAGGTGTCCAGAGTCCCACCAGTCGTTGGATGGTTTCAGCAAGCTTTTCAACTCTATCACCCTGTCTAAATAAGTTATGGAATGCACGAGATTGCCTGTTCCATCTCTTTTGGAGGTCCTAAACATTTATACATAAGCCAGACTTAACAATTTGTTGATGCACAAGTTAGAGAAAAATCAAGATGGTCCTAATTCACATTCGATTCTCTACATCAACTAAACAAATAAATCATAGTTATACCTTCAATAAAACTTCAATTCCAGCCTCACGAAACCTTAGCAATTCAAGTGCATAACTACAAGGCAAAGGATGTTATAGTTAGATTCAATGCATGTAGCCATCCATATATAGAAAATAAAGGTGAGATAACTCCAGTGGATTTTGGAGCACTATACTCACGGTTTTGCAATCTCCGTAATATCAAAGCGAGGGTCAAGGCCTTTTCCAATTCCATCCAGGACTGCAGATGGAACAGCTCATTCATCAAACACTAACAATGCACATAGTATCATATCAATAAAATTAACTGTTATTTTAGTACCACCTGAAAACGCTCTGACAACAAACGTGAAAGTGGCAGGAAACCGGAAAGGTTGGTCTGCAGCAATTGCTAATAAATCTTCACCTGTTAAGAAAATATAACAACTATCAGAGAGCATTCATCCTCAGGTTCATATTCAAGTGCAGATACATGAAGATGGGGAATCAAAGTTGAACAATAAAGACATAAGAAGTCTGAGTAATAGACTCGGTATCGATCTGTTTGGCAATAGTCTTACGTTGGATAACAGACAGATAAGAAAATAAAAGATCCTCCTTTAATAACTGTACATATTCAACAATATACACGTTGAGCATGAATTCTTGAAATCAGTTGACTGCAATTGAACACATGTAAAACAACATTCATGTAAATTACAATAAAATACCAATTGCAGCCAAACGTTGCTTCTTCTTCTCTATCTTTTCCTCCTTGGACAGTGGCTTTTTAAATCCAAGTTCTGCGGCAGCCATCTCTCTCTCTCTTCTTTGTGCTGCTAGTCTCTCTTCAAAACTGCCAAAATCTGAAATTAGTATTCCATAATTGAACTAGTCTCAACCAACAGAAACTAATTTATTTCGCCTCTTCATCTTGCAAGATTATTCCAAGTTATCAATGTTTCCATTAAAAGCTCAAAATGCAACTTGAATAAACATACATAGCACAGAATCTGTTGGACTAATGTTTAGATATTCAATGAACAAATGTAGAATGAACTCGAAATCTTGCTAATTCATTTATCTCTCTCTTCCTTATAAGATTGTATGAATTTTAACAACAATAGTTCAATTCATGTTGCCAATTCTTCAAACTCATTGATTGAAAATAGAGATATTCAAAGTTATAATCTCATCAGAACTGAAAAGAAGCCCACAAAATTATTATGTTCGCTAGAAGCACCTATTTAGGAAGAACTGTGCAGTACGTCTGACAGCTGTCATGTCTCCAGTGGGTACAAGGACACCCATTTGGACCATTGCTTGAAGGACCTACACTAGCGCAAAAAAAGAAAAAAAAATCCATGAACACTTAATTAAACTAGATCGCGCCAATGACAACATACTTCAAGCATCACAGCATTGACAATCTTGAGATCTTGAACAAGAACAGTTACACATAAGCTCACCTTATCAGGATCCTTCTCATAAATTCCATAAAAAGATTCTAGCAACCCTTCTCTGATGTTCGAACTGATGCTGCAATATGCCAAAGAATTTGACCAAAAGACACAGAAATTAGTGAACAAACTTGGATGGGATACTTGGTGCACAGAACCGAATTGAGTAGAAAGTACCTTCCCATCATTCCGAAGTCATAAAAGATCAACCTACCACCATTGACATCATCCACAGCAATATTCCCTGGATGCTGCAGCAAGAGGATATAGAGGGTATATGAATCACAAGAAACAAGCACTAGATCTTTCTTTCCACAGATTATAGCCACAAAGAAGTTTAAAAAAATGCTTTGAAGATGACTCCCTGATTTCAAGCCCTTCTCACGTGCCATTAGATCAGCTAGATAATATTTGAATCATTATAGAACTCACCCAACATATCAAGCTTTTGGATTGAATGATTCTGACATAATATCAAATTCATTTATGAAATAAAGTTGAGTTCAAACCAAGCTACAATTGATCATAGTGGAGTTGTGATTTGTTTTGAGTTGTCAACGCTTCATGAATTTTAGGCTACTCTTTGAACCATTATTGCCTCACCTAGTCCAAGTGGAAGAATACAAAGGTGGATAAATGATTTCTTGATGCAACTTCAAAAGCAACCAACACATCATTTTCAATTTGCTTCAAATTTTCAGAAACTTATAGTCTATTGAAAATACTATAAAGTTCAACATTGTAAACGAAAACAGGCAAACGACTCACAGGATCAGCATGGAAAAAACCATGAGACAGAATTTGTTCCAAGTAAGATTCAACAGCATATCGACCCAGCCTGCAGAAGATAATTAAGCAAACAGCTCATTCATTTTCGGAAGTATCAATAAAGTAGAATTGAGGTTGTATTCTGCATGACTTGACTAAGTTGACAGCATGAGTTGATATTAACCTTTTGCGGTCAACGCCCAATTGATCTAGTGCTTGTATCTTGTTTATTTTAATGCCTGGAACATATTCCATTGTCAGAACCTGTATGAAGATAAGTAAACAAATAAATCATGAGAAGAAATCCTACGGATCATTATTAAGAAACTTAAACATCGACAATTGTTAACAAAAACCTGTGGCGTAGTGTATTCCCACATAATTGTAGGGACTTTCACATAATCCATATCTTTGAAATTAGCAGCAAAAAGCTCCGCATTAGCAGCTTCCTTGGTATAGTCAATCTCCTGGAAATGTTAAATATTGTTAATTGTAATCATAACAAGGAAGTAACTAGAGAATGTATCATATGTCATCTTTATCATATTTTGCAATCTGATTTTAGGATAAAAACGTTGATAAATGAAAGAGTACAGCTTCCCGTCATTATTATTTTCATTAGACTGCAGAAAATTGAAAGTCAGAATAATATCATTTCTTTTGCTATAACCCAATATGTTCTACGTTTCAGAATGCTAAACACAAGACAAGGGTCTGAAAACAACCATTTCAACCTCTCTACTACAACTATTGGCAATGACAAATCTCCTAGCTGTTGCAGTCAGAGAGATACTAAGATACCCCCTGGCCTGCTCTACAGAAAAAAAAAATGCAAAGTATGTAGGCTTGACCTGTGTGAAAAAAGATGAAATCTTGAGCTTCGGAGCAAAGAGTATGATGATGCAACAAAAAGGGGTATCAATACCTGATAAAGGACGGAAGCACACTCATCATAAATTGCTACCCAGTCCCTTTTTGCTCCATCTGACTTTGGATCAATCTTTTGCAGATACTCTGCTATCACCTTCAACATACCCATACATTTCAAAGTTCGTAAATAGCCTGCATGAGGATGCTAAGACAGAATCTTGAATGGCACTAATCTCTCACTTTTTTTTAAAAAAAATTCCTATTCAATTCATGATGATTTAACTGAATAATTAGATCAATTAAGCTTAATTAATTAGTTTTCTGAAAAAACAATAATTGATTACTATGTGAACTGAGGAAATGAAAGCTTGATTGGTTTTTGCCGTATCTATTCCAAATAAACCAAGAATAAAGCCTCATTATACGTGAATAAGTAAGGAAGAAGACGTTAAGGGAGCTAACCCTCAAGTTCTTAAGATCAATATCAAAAAGATCCTTGAGACCAGGCCTTTGTACTTTAACGACAACTTCTTGTCCCTTCAGTCTTGCACGATGAACTTGGCCTGTATATAAAGAACCTAGAATTAGCTAGAAATTTAAATTATAGAAACAGTTTGCAAGCTGTAGCTACAAATCTACAAATTGCAAAATCTAGCCATCAAAAAGTATCGGAATGGAGAATAGAATACCAAGACTTGCTGCAGCTATTGGTTCATAGTCAAATCTATCAAATATGTCACCCACTGGAGCTCCAAGCTCTTCCTCAACTATAGATATAGCAGTCTCAGATGGGAAAGGAGGAACTTGATCCTACAGAAAATAGAAAACATTACTTATTTAGTCCTCAATAAAGAATTACAAGATAAGAGGACAAGTTAAATATGAAAGAAAAGACAATCTGAAACCTGAAGTTCAGCCAACTGATCAACATATTCTTGAGCAAGAATATCAACTCTAGTTGAGAACTGCTGACCAATTTTAATGAATGTTGGGCCCAATCTCAATATATTTTCTTTTAACCATTTCGCAAGAGCTTTACGCCTTGAAGTTTTCTTCTCCTCTGTCATTCCTCCTGCATATTCAAATTTTGCAGAAGATTGACTGAAAATGGTCGATAAAAATTTACACACGAAGAAGGAAATAAATACTTCATACCTAATCAGTTGGACTAATATTCCCAACAAACCAATAAAAAAATAGCTCAATCAAGATCTCTAGGATACCCAAACCAAACTAAAAACTTTCTTCTTTTACTTTGATGAACCAACACTAACAATGGCTAACCTTTGTAAGAGAACTTCCGGTTGTTCCACCAGGCCTTGAAGATAAAGGTGAAGACGGATCCCCATATCTCCAATGTCCTTTGTATAGTAGAATAGGTTTTGAATCTATTCCACCGGCCACCAGGTGCAACAGAAACCTGCAAGTCCCATGGATGCTTTAGGTGTCAGACCTTAAATGTAAGATTACTAAACACAAGCAAAGGGCAAGTGATAAACAGAGTTTTTACTACAATGATAAGTGGAGAAGAAAAGAACAGAAAGCAAATTCCAAAAATTCAAGCACAAAGCTAACCTCAATCTGTTCTTGATCGACACGCTTAAACCAAGCCTCTTCTTGCCCAATCTCCTCTATTCTCTTCTTCCTCCCCTCCTCCTCAACTACAGTCGCATCCGCCCCCGCAGCAGCAGCACTGTTACCGTTTCCTCCGTCTACATACTTCAGCAAGCTCCCGTTACTCACTCCATTTCCGTTTTCAACCATTCTAACGCCGCCATTCTCGTAACTCAAATCATCAAATCCATAATCATCACCAGCATGGCCATTACCAGTACTACTGGAGGATGCTGGAGCACCATTCCCGTTGATTTCCTTCAAAAGACGAGCTTCTATATCTCTAATCGCTACATTCTCTTCTCCTCTAACAGCTCGAAGCAAGAGCCGGCGACTGCGTCCATAATTAGGAAGTTTGGAGAGAGAGCGAGCAGAAACAGGGAAGCGTTGTGGTTGAGGAAAGAGAAAGCCGAGCTCCGGTAGAGCCAGAGAAGAGGAAAACGAAGTGGAAGCCATTGAACTGAAACTGCTTAGTGCTCTAAGCCCTAAATTTTTACGACATTTGTTTGTAATTCTTGGAATGAAGAGTGCCTGTGGAAGAAGCAGACATGAACGAAGAACAGGAACCAAGAAAAAAGAGCCCCCAAAAAAATATTAATGTAATAATAATGGAGGGAATGGGTGGATATGGTGGTGACACGTGGCAGAAAGCTAGATTGGTGAAGTGGAGATTGCAGTGTTTCTGATTGGCTGGCTGGGCAGAGTCTTCCGAGTTTAAGATAATTTTGTTTGTTCATTTACCCTTTTTGCCCTTTTTGCTTACTTGTCATTTTCCTAATAACAATAATATTAAAAACAATACTATTTTTCAATCGCAATTCGCAAACAAGAAACTTTTTTAATAAAGATAAAATAATTTAATTGATAAATTATATATTTTCAATCAATTAATTAAAAATTAGATAATAAATTAAACTTATAATGTTAATTATACTAATTCACATTATGTGTTCAATTTAAAGTTCGATTGAATTAAAGATATATTTCTTTATTTGAATTATTTTAAAATAATGTCATTTTAATATAAATAATTTAAATGGTATTATTTTAATATTAAATTCTATAATATATAAATTAAAACTATATTATTTTAAATAATTAAACTAAAACAATAATATCGTAAAATAAAAAACTCAAGTAATCAAATATATTAAATTATACTTTTTTTGACGTTATTAAATTATACTTTAAATCGGCTCAATTTAAAATTAGAATAAATCAAAATTTAATAGAATTTCAATTGTCATTCTTAATTATATTATTTGTAATTTAACATAATTAGTATTTAATTTAAATTAATTATTTAATAAATCAATTCAAAATTAAATTACATATTCAATTTGAAGCGAAAAAAAAAGAAACATTAAATTGTGGCATGAATTTATAGATGTTAAAACCTCCCCGGTTCGACCCGATTTTGGCCCAAATTGATCAGGTCACAGGCTAGCTAGCCCTGACCCGCGGCCTAACCATTACTTTAAAAGCAACATTGTTTTTAATTTTTTTTTAAATATATATAGCAGGCCAGGCCACGGGCTAGGAGCAGTCCAAATCAACCTCATTGACATCTCGTCATGAACGTGATGGGTTGGGCCAAGAGCAATCTGGACCCGACTCATTGACATCTTTCCATGAAGTCACCGGCCAAGAACAGTCTAGGCCGAGCCTATTGACATCTCGTCATGAACCCGACGGGCCGGGCTAGGAGCAGTCCGGACCTGTCCCATTAACATCTTTGCATAAAGTCATCATAAGGTGCAGGATCTCGTAATTTCTGGCCCAAGTGTTCATTAAACCTTTAGGCCAGCTATTTTTATAGCCCATTTGTTCTTATAGAGGAGCCTTACTTAAGCTTCGGTTCCAATTCTCATATTAACAAGTCTCCTATGTGTTAGGATGGCAATATAATGGACCGACTTAGGTCAATGGTTCAACCCAATCTAATATCTATTACTCACGGTTCAAATACAATATGAAATTTGATTGAGTTCAATTTGAGTTGTTACTAAAACAGTGTTATTTTAAAATAGCTGATTAGGTCGATTAAACCTTCAAAGTTACCTTCAAAGTTACCTCAAACTCATTTCTGATTCGATTTGGCAATAGGCCATGTTAGGTTGGAGCATGTGCTTGAATTGAGGCTTAGCTCGAAGTTGTTTTAAACTAAAATATATATATTTAATTTTATACAAAATGAAGTCGTTTTAATTAAAACTTTTTAGTTTTAGGTCAAATTAAATCTAATACTCTTAATTTTATACAAAATGAAGTCGTTTTAATTAAAACTTTTTAGTTTTAGGTCAAATTAAGTCTAATACTCTGAAACTTGAAATTTTATAAAAAAGTTTAATTAAGCCTAAAACCTGATTAACTTATGTTAAATTTGTTTATTTTAAACTATTACAAACCGAATTAGATCGAACCAAGTAAATTATTACAAGTCTATTTTTAATTAAGAATTCCGTCAATTCAAACCTTGCATGTCGAAGTTCAACCCAACTTGGTTTAGTGCAAAAAAATTTATTTTTTAAATAAAAATAGAAAAAGACGTTATTTTACTCAAAACGACATCTTTTGTCTGTACATGTTAAGTTTTGGGTTAGATCAGGCTTGGCAACTCGAGCTCGAACCTAATCGATATTTGATCTTTTGGAAAGAAAAAAAAGCTTGAGCTCAAAGCCCAATTAACCCGGCCTTGACTTATTAACTTCGGGCCGGACCCGAGCAAAACTACTAAGTCTATTTAGGAGTGCTTTGGCTTGCACGTATACTTAAAAAGAACTTACAATTATTATTGTAAATTTTTGTATTTATACGTAATAATTCATAAATTGTATATTTTTATGAATTATTTACCCAATTGGTGAATTTCAAATCAAATAACTATTAGATCAATTTAAAGTAATAATACGCATACTTGAACACGAGGCATCCGATAATTGGAATATTTAAGAAGACTCTTATCATTGAAAATAATACTTAACCAATTAATCACCATTCATTTCGTGAAGATATATCACAAAAAGCATCTTAACTTCAAATGATTTATAAAGGGTGAGGTTGAAAAGGTTTTTTTTCCGGCCGGTCCAACTTAAAGTTAAAGAGATGTTTAAGCTTCAAGTCAGCTCGGACTGCCCAAACCTAAAAAATTATAAGAAAATGACATTATGTTTATTTTTAAAATTAAAACTATATTTAATTGAGCTCAATTAAGTTTCAGGCTAAGCTTGACCGAAATTATGTTTAAAAAATCAATATGTGAAAGTTACGTTAGTTTTAATAAAATGACATCACTTTGTTATTACTTGTCGAACCTTAGGTCGGGTCAAACTCGAGTAGTCCTAATCTGAGCCCAAATTTTCAAAAAATTAGGAGCCAAGGCCCGGTCAATTTGGGCTTAATTTGTTGACCTCAAATTGAGTTAGACCGGACTTGGGCTATATTATCATCTCCAAGAAATATATTATCCGCTAAGCTTTATGCATATATATATAACTATGCATATATATATAACAAGGTCAAACTGCAAATCTGAACTTGTCAAAAGACTAAAAAATTATAATAAGAATGAATAACTAAATCTAGCTATCTTGTTTATAAGTATATACATAATTTGGATCTAACACATAAGCCATCTGCCATTTGTCTGACGATTTAGGAATCAGGATGAGTACATATACATGTTTGAATTTTAGCAGGCATACAACAGTCCACGTCATTGGTATACATTTTCATATCTCTCACACCAAAATTGATAGTAAAAGTCTATAAGGTGTAGTTCACGCTCGATTTGATCAAATTTTAAGTCAGATAATAGAAAGGGTTTGATATGAAGCATCAAAAAGCTTGAAGTATGTTAGTTTTTTTTAGAATTTTACAATGGGCCTATGGGCCCACACGAGAAGAAAAGTTAGACCACATACAAGTCTAAGTGAGGTTACATCCTAAAATCAATTGGTGATAGGTAGAGTAGCCCACTAGACTTATATGTTGGTCTTCTTTCCTCTCTTTTTCCAATGTGGGACAAACTCTCACTCTTATATTTCAACACACACCCATCATGTGTGGGTCTAATACGTGACATAATCTATCATTTCGAGGTGTTAACGACTAACATAAGAGCAACCCACACACCCCCTCAAGTGAAAGCCCTTTGGGTTTGAAACTTGCACAGGCTCACTCTACTTTGTGCTGAATAATAGGTGGGTGGTAGGATTTGAACTCACGACCACTTGGTCATAAAGGCTCTGATACCATGCTAAGTAACCGTTTCACCACAATAGCTTAAGTTGTTGTGTGCGGCCAACTTAATTGGTTTTATATATTCACTAACAGTTTTCAAACCGGATTCGAACTTATTTTAAAAATTTTGAATCGAGCTAACTTAACTGGGTTTATTTTTAACCCTAATTAGTTCTTTTTAGAGCCTTCTAATGTAAAAGGTTGAAAGGTTGCCAAATTGTTTATTCGAAAATCATAATCGAGTTCTATAATTTTCTTATAGTGCACTTAAACAACAGCAAACACATCGTCATGCATGCTTGTCATCACCAGTTAAGATCTTGTTTAGAAACTTATAAAAAAAGAGTATTCTTTCGTCACAGGTGACCAATAACTTTTGTTAGGAAGCATTCCTTCATCAATATACAGACAAACCCTAGCTTTTCTTCTTATGCCATATTCTATATACTTAGCCATGTCCCTTCCACATACAGCAAACCCTAATCTTTGGTATTATATAAAACTTACAGGCAATCATCGTCAGCTTTTTGGCTTAGTTTATAAGGAGACAGTCACTTACAGACAGTGTTGGAGAATTCTTAAATGCAAGTTATGGTTGAATAGGTAAAAGGCATGTTGCTTACAAAGCCACTTGTCATTATTGTGTTCCAAGGCCTGGAAGTGCTTTTATTTTTTTTCTGTTGAAAATGGAGGAGATTTGGTTCATGAACTGCTGGAGTTTGGCCAGCAACCTAAAACAAGAGGCATGGTCAAAAGTATATAAAAATTATCGTATACATCAACATGACATGCAGCTTGTAGTAAGAAACAATTTAAAAATTTGAGGAAAGCTATATATTTCTTGTCAATCAAATAGAAAATATATTAACAGAAAATGCCCAAAATGAGATTCAATTAGAATGTTAATATTAGAGTTTTAATTGAGTTTATTATCGTAATTGCGCTTGCATTAATTATAATTCTTATATTATAACTACTATAATAATTTATAACTATAGTATAATTCGTAATCTATAACTTAAAACATTATATTCTGTTGCTTTATTTCTCGATCTCTTGATTAATTAAAAAAAAGTCTTAAGTTGATTTAATAAATTAATTCTTAAATTATTGTTGGCAAAATCAACTTAAATTATTGTTGGCAGTAATTAGCGATCACAAATCAGTCCTAATTCGATCTATCAACAAATTAAAAACTCGAATTAATTGAAATTTTGATTATTAAATTAGAATTTGAATAAAATCTACACGACAAAAAAAACGAAGTTTAGCGACAGAAAGTACCAACAAAAAACCTACACAATCCATCGACAAGTTTAGTTAGTGACGAAATTTACCGACGGACAAAGGAGTTGGAGAAACGGCCGTAGATAATAATTTGAGACAAATCACAGAATGTCCGTAGCAAATTTACCGATGGACATTTTGTGAAACCGTTAGTTATTCTGTGTTGTCTTCGATCAGTATAAGTTACCGACAGAATTGGTTATTCCATCGATAAGTTAATGACAACATTACTGACAATTATTAGTTATCTGTCGGTAATCGAATAGATTTTACTGATGAACATTGTTTTTCTGTCAGTAAATTTACTAAAACTGTTTTTTATAATTTCTCTACATTAAATTTTATTTGATGATCTTATGGTTGATGCATAATTTAAACAGTTATGAGTTAACTGTTGATAATATTTTGATTTGTTTTTACATTTAATTTGTTAAAACAGAAAGTTGATTAATGATATAAAGTAAAAATTATCTTGATCGATAATAAAAATGTATTTTGTACATAATAAGTATTCATAATTCATATGAAATGATTACAAGTATACTATTCATTTGGTGACCACTGATACTCTGATTGTTGCGATTAGGTGTTACCTCTCCCCTTCAACTTATCCAACTCATTACTGAGCTGGGCTATGTACTCCATCGACTGTTGCAACTAAGTTGCCATTTGTTAATGTCTATACTGTGCTCTGAAGCACATGGACTTTATTGGGTGCGGATCGCCTACTAGATGCTGCTGTACTGGAGGATTGCGAATAATATGTGTTCGTAAATGAACCTAAGCCAAATATCCTTCCACGACGGTCCTTACCACCTACTGCATGAAGATAGGTTTGAGTCTCATCAAGATTTTCAGATTATTGAGACCGTCGTTGAATGTTTTCTTGTATTTAGTCCTATCAGAAGACAATGTTTATGCTAGTAAGTGATAGTTGTTAAGCTTTGATTTTAAAGTATAAATTTCACATACATTTAGTTCTTTACATCAGGTGTTGATGAAGGTTACACCTGGTCATGCTTACAAGTCTATCAAAATACACCAAAGTAAAAAAATCAAAATATAAATGTAAAGTGTAGATACTTACAAGTCTATCTGCATGCTTGTGGTGGGTAATAGATCCTTCAGTATATACGGGAAGACTCTCTTCCCCCGATCCTCCACATCTGTTAGTAGAATTACGTTTTGAAATGGACATTGCCTCGGGTGATGTCCAATACTGTTGCCAATGACTCCATATTTGCTAAGAAATATAAGGCGGTTGTACATCAGTCTTGTATATCATACTAACAAACTCTTGATAACGTGTACGTGCTCGTCTTTCCCATATTTTATAAATGACCACGTCAAATTCAGAATTTCAAATAAATTCTTTCTGAAACAAAAAGAAAAGCATATGATAAGTACTTATAATGTAATAATGTTTATCTAATTAATGTATAAAAATCAATTAAAAAACAAATTTAATTTTTTTTACCTCAAACTCCTGATAGTAAAATTCCTTTATCGCCTGAGAGATATTCTTCCATATATAGCCCTCAAGATTAATCTTCTCATTGAATTTGGATGTCATGTGTCTATAGCACAGTTCAAACGGAATCAACCAAATATAAAAAAATTAATTTTATACCATTTTTTAAATTTAAACCTATAACTTAATTATAAACATACGGTGTTTCATATATTTTTACTTACAGATTGTTGACAATTGTGATGTAAGTTCTTCTATCAGCTCCTTTAGCTCCAAGCTGGAGGCTACCTCCTTCATCCACATCGTTTACCCTTGATATCTCTATCGGTATAGGGGTGGTGGATGGTGTAGCAGTAAGTACAGAAGGTAATGCCTCATCTGCAAGTGTAGTAGCTGGAGATATAGCATCTGATTTAGTTCTAGCTGTAGAATGTGATGCTTCACCTGGACAGTAACTAGTTCCGAATCGTGGTTTGAACCTTAGTCGCATCTTATCATGTTTTCTCTTTGGTGACATATTTCAACCTGAAATTTATATTTGATTGAATATTCCATAAATAATATTCCAAAAATATAACAATTTCTGGAATATTGTTATATTTTTGCATTTATTTACTAGACATGAAATGAAGCGATAAATATTCTACATGAAATATGTTCACAAAATTATGTACCAAGTTGGAGGCACATTATTTCAAAAGAATCATCATTATAATGGAAAAAATCACAACTATGTTATTATATCAAAATAAGTGAACCACCTCAAAATGCCTGAGGCCGTATAAAAAGTGAAACATTGTAGGCCTAATGCCAAGCAAAACACATAAGAAGCACCTAAGGCCTAATTCCGAGCAAAATATCATGCTAAATGATAAGTAAAGAAACATAACAAAAGTGAGTAAAATGATATACCAAATGACCTGTGAAAATCAAAGATCATATAAATAAAACAAAATGACAAGCAAGACAAAAGGTGAACAATAAACTAACAAAATGACATGATGGTAGGCACGTGACCAAAAAAAGGGAAAAATATATTTTACTTTTGGCACAACAAGAGAAAATTCTAAGGCCACATGCCAAGTGAAATAACAAGCTAAATGATTGGGGGGGGGGGAGCTTTAAGTTTGTGAATAACAGTTTTATAACGAGAAACAATAAAAAATCCTTGAAATACTTATTTCCATGATAAAATTCACATTGAAATCCGTGCAACACTTATTTCCCAAATTAACAACTTATCAAGCAATTCATAAACATCAAGAATCATGAATTCATCAAGCTTGTCACAAATCATAAGCACATAAGCACATCAAAATGGTTTGGGAGGTCCATAAACAGAACGAACTAACACATTCCCATATAATGGTCCTGTGTATTCGTGAACAGAACGAACTAACACCATCCCACATAGTGGTTTTGTGTAGTCATAAACATGAAAGAGCTCCATACCACTAGTGGGCAGACGGAAGTAGCCTTTAGTTGAAGTGAACTTGACATACAGAATGGACCAAACCAATCCCACATAACATGTATTTCATAACTTGTAAACTTGTTGCCCAAAAAAGAACATTTTTTAAACTTGATTTCATAACCATAATATCGTTTCAAAAATCAATATTCTTTTAAAAT
>JANKOE010000206.1:2711793-2722114 GCA_026284465.1 Erythroxylum citrifolium | reverse complement strand
GTGATATTTAATTCAATCTTCTTAATTAGATTTAAACTATTTAAAAATACTTAAAATCAATAGTCTTGTTTATTTAAGAAGATCAAAAGGATGCTTTTAAGGTGAGTTCAGCAAGGTTCATAATTTTACGATAGGGAAGCCGTCTTCTTGTGGACTACGTAGCCGAATCTGTCACCTATTACTTCTTGGTTCAGTCGGATTTTGTCGGGGCTAAACATGATTGTTCGGATCCATGATTCTGATTGTTTTCGGCTGTAGATCGAATACCTGCAAAACAGATAAGGAGTTTCCTGCTAGGTTTAGGTCAGAGTACATAAGTGAGAGGTTGCAAGTTACAAGTGGACCGTGAATATGTGGACTTGAGCTTGGACCCAGAATAGCTGACCCAACCACTTCTAATAGGACTTTGTTAAAGAGAAAGTTCGACAAGCAAAGAGAGCTAATCGTGAGTTTATCATGGGTGCTTTTACTAAATTTCTTCTTTGTTTTCACTACGTGTAGCAGGAGAAAGATGTACACTTGTAGCTCCAGAACACTAGGACGAAGAAGCCAAGGTGATCACTTGTATGAGGCATCTGCAAGGTACATTCTTGAGGCTTTATGTTCAATTTCCTTTGGGCTGCGGGCGGTAGTAGGCCTGTGTGGCTCGAGTTTGTCGGCTTTCCAATCAGTTCTACAATTATTGTGTTCCCATAGTACGTCGGTGGATCTTTAATGATTGGAAAGATCCCATTTTAGACACTTTTTGGATAATAGTTCAAACCCGTGATTGATTGAGTTATAGAGCTTAATTAAGACTTGTTTAATGATAAAACATTAGAATTGGCTCAATCATTCCCAAAACATGTGCTAAAATTATTCTAAACTTAAGTTGTTTTGTTAAATAATTTCCATATTAATATGTGATCAATGAATTATTTTATGTATTCAATTTTTTAATTTTTAACTTTATGATAAAAATAAGTTTTAGTTTTTTTTATCGAATTTATAATTTCTTAAATTTAAAATATATTCATAATTAGACTATCCCAATGTAGGTTGCATTTAATAATATTGGTTAGAAGCAATAATTAAAAAATTGAATCAGTTTGTATTGAAAGGCTTAACTCACCCCTAAAAATTAGCTTGAGAGGGGAGGTTTGCACATTATTATAAATGACTGGATACACTTACACTTGTCCGATTTGAGATTCTTGACACAACCCCCTCAACCCAAAGCAGGGCTGGACATTTGCTGGGTATATTGGGAAAGGGATAGAACCAGGCACCGCCTCAAACCATCGAGACAAACGGGTTCTGAGACCATGTTGAAAAACCTAACTCATCCCCAAAAGCTAGCTTGAGATGGGAGGTTTGCACGCTATTATAAATGACTGAATGCATTTACACTTGTCCGATGTGAGATTCTTGACAGTTTGATTGGTTTAACTGTTATATTGTAAAAACTTTGAATCGATCAATATTTTAGTATGGTTTATTTTAATAATCTTTGTTGTTAAAAATTAATTAATTACTCAATTATAAGTTAATTAATTTTATTAATTAAAATAAATTTATTATTTTTATTTTAATATTTTTAAACTAAAATTTAATTTTTTATGAATAAGAATAATCTTTTTTAATTTTATTTCAACGATTTTGATGTCATATCAATTAAAATTTAAAGCTTTTTATGATTAGAAATTTGATTATAGGTTTTCTTTAATTTTCATCATGCCACGTGTTCAAAGGTCATCCAATCACTTTCCACCAATTTCAGCGTGTGTCTTGTGGAACGTTGTCTTAGTGCGAAATCACATCCGTGTCTCTCCTCCACGTGTCAAACGCCACGCGCACTCACACGATACATTTGATGTTTGACTCACTTTTTGTGTAAGAAGCCGTCAGAAGGCAAAAACAGGATAACAAATTTAAGAAGAACAAGACAGACTGACAGACAGACGATGAGGTCGACCTGGCTCCATTGAGCGCACTGTGCGCACTACGCCCACCACGAGTGATGGATAATGAAAGAACAAGAGGGCAAGCAAAAACATAGACTCTAGAAAATTATAATGCGCCTTTAGTTATAGAACTGTAGGCGTTTACCGTGTGCATATATGCTCTTTTTTTTATTATGACATAATTATATTATTTAATCTAATAATATAATAATCCAAGTTGCCACAATTTCATATTAATATATATTAATATTATAATATATATTTTTGGTTTTAATATAACATCTTTGCTTCCTCCAAGCAAACTCGAAAGTAGGATAATGCTTCTAAATAAATAAATAAAAATTTAAAATAAAAATTAAAGTCTAAGACTCTAATGTAATTAACAATAAATTTTAATACATATATGTATTAAATATATATTTCAATCTAAATTACTCAATGTCAATAATATGTCAATTAAATCATTTTCATAATTTGTTAAGTTTTTATTAAAAGATACAAGTTTTTAAAAATTATAAAAATATTTAGTGTATAATTGTTGGAATAATTGGTAAGAGTTTAAGTCACGAGAACAGTCTTTTTATAAATTATAAGAGTTAGATTGTGTATGATTGACGATCATTTCTTTACTTTCGTAAAGTGGAGAGCTTTAAACACGGGAGTTTACCTTTTATTGTGCCTTTAACTCATAATATTTGATTATTTTGTTTCACCTTTCAAATTAATAGGTTAAATTAGTCATATATACTTGTGCACACCTGTACTTTATGACATCACCAACTTTGTGATATCATAAATTTTAAATAACTCCTGAGTTGTATCAGAGAATATCAATATTTAGTAGAAATTTTGTTAAAATGCGAGATTTAGAAAAATCTAATGTAAGTGTGATTCAGAAAAATTTAATAACATATAACCTTGTTCTTAATTGGTAAAGAAGTTGTTTTCAATAATTAATGGAAACGAAAATTTAAAAAAATCATTTTTAGGTCAAAATAATTCAATTAAATATAAATTTATGAACATCAAATTTGACCTAGCCCGACCAAATTTTGGCCAAGATTAACCTACCCATTGGCTGACTATGGTCGACCCAACTAACTTGTGACCTTATCGTTATTTTAAAAATGATGTTATTTTTTAAGTTTTTTTTTAAAAAATATATGCTCATGGCCAATCGGATCACAAGTTAACCTAACCTGACCTGTCGAGCTATAGGTTACCTTTTTTTTTTAATGTAAACTAGAGCTTGCATTAATCAAAAGTGAGGTAATAATTTTAAACTTGAACAGGGGCATACAAATAAGAGTATCGAGCTAACTAACGAGCTGCTTTCGGTTTGGCTAGGCCCGACCTATTTAGATTTCTATTTAAATTTATATTAATCGTTAGCCACTTTAGAATATGACGAAATCAATCACGTGTAACGGACGACATTGTTATTTAACTCCGACGTTATTCTCATCCACAGGATCCAAAACCGACGGGTAGCAACTTCAGGTCACTTCACAATGACATACATCCTCCCGCGGTGTGAGCATCACACGTAGAAGGAATCCCTCCGCACGCATTGACCATCGTTTGCCACGTCAGCAACCGGTAAAACCAGGATAAATTAACGACACGTGTCGGTAGATCTTAACATCTGGAGGGGTTCGTTCCATTTTCTAAAAATACGAAAAAAAGAGAGAGTTTATTAATATTAATATTTTAAAAACCGTATCGACAATCAAGCGGAAAAAAAAAAGATTTTAAAGGTTAAATTGGTACTAGATTAATAAAATTAATTAACAATTAAATAAAAATTTAAAATATAATTAATAAATTTATAATTAATTAAAAAAGATTTAAAATAAAAATTTATTTATTTATTTTACTTTATTAATTAATAAGAATTAAATAATAAATTAATAAATTAATTTTTTTTCTCACGAAGTGTCTTAAGAGGGTTCTAACTTGGGCAGATACCTTCAAACCATCTACACCAAGACTAATCTCTGCTCGAACTAGGTAGGTCTCTTGTGAGAGGCAAAGCTCTGTTCTCAAATTTTAAACAGCTGCATATATAAAAGCGATTTAAACTCGCAACTTCACTTAAGTCAAAAAAAGCTCCCGTCAAAAAGTCAAAATTGAACTAAAAATTAAAAATGAACAAAAAATTAAACAATTCGAAATAATTATCATTAAACATTTCGAACTAGTTGAATTTTTTAATATAATTTATTTTAATAATTTTTGCTATTAAAAATTTATTAGTTTATTAAATAATTAATCAATTTTAATCAAATTTTAATTTTAGTAAGCAAAATTTTTAATTATATTTTAAAAATTTAAATTATTTAATTCTTAGGAAGCTTTTCAGAATTTAAACTTTATATTTTACCGATTTAATTTCATCGTCAGTTTACTACATAAATAAAAAGGGAAAATAAAAAGAAATGAAACGATTCTGCTCTTTGTGTGTGTCTGTCTCGCTCCAGCTTTCCCTCTCTAGACTTTTCCCAAATTTTCCTATCTGTAAAAAAAATCTATGGAAAAGGTTTTCTCTCCATAAGTTGCTAAATTTATTAAAGAAAAGGACAACCCTAAGATGAGGTCGCCGCCGTGGGTATTCCTTCAGAGGGCCCTGTAAGTTTGTTGCTGTTCATTTCCTAATTTCACTTTTTGATTATTTTCTGTTCCGTATGGTACAGAGTTTGTTTGTACGTATCGATGTTTGCGTAATATAGTGTATGTAGGAATGAATATGAGGAATAATTTGAGTTAGTTTTTTTTCCCTTTTTTTGGTTTGATTTTGTGTGGTAATTGTTTGAGCTGTGTTTGGCGGGGAGGAATTTGGAGGTGAGGAGAGAGGAGATGAATGAGGAATTGGACTTCGTGTGTGTTCCAAAATAATTGGAGAATAGTAGTTTTGTAGCTTCGGTATTAGTTATGATTTGTTTGAGTTGGTCTCTTCAAAAAAAAAAAAAATCATTTTCAACACGATTTCAAGGGATTGAATATTGTTTTACGCCATTTGGGTTTTGTAGTAAATGATGTTTATTTGTGGAGCGTTTTTTGAATTCAGGTTCTCCATTTTTTGAAAGTTTGAGGTACCTGGCTCTGAAGGATTGGTTTGGGTAAGGTTTTCTTCTTTGTTTATCATGGCTGGTGTTTCTAGGAGCCAATTCTTGAGTTTCATGAGTTGTTGAGGATTTGGGTTTGAATTATTTGTGGTGTGGTGTCTTTAATCTGTTGGATAGTGCACTTGTTGCAAATGGCAGAAGAACGCATTCGTGTTGGTGCGCTGTCTTCTGGCTTGGCTGTTATATTGAGCAATGAAGATGGGAAAGATAACTCGTCAAAAGGCCGTCTTGTTTCATACTGTGATGATTTTGGTGACCAGCCGATTGAACGAGCTCTTGAATACATTTTTGGCCTTTCAAACAAATCGCTTGGTCCATTGACTGGTCCAGTCAACAGCAAGTTAGTCCGATCGATATTAAAGGATGAGTTATTGGAAATTCAATCGTGTTCACTCGCTTCAGTTTGTGACAGAGATGGGATTTGTATTGTTGATAGTGGCCTTGGACCTCGTATGGTTGCCCTTGAAAAACCAAGCATTTGTGGTGACATTAAAATTATTAAACCTCCTTTACTTGTTGAGAGTTTAACAATATTTAGTAGCTGTAGGGCTAATACCTATGTTTGGAAAGGCAAATGGATGTATGAGGTAATATTAGAAACTTCTGGCGTACAACAGCTTGGATGGGCAACTCTTTCATGCCCTTTCACTGATCATAAAGGTGTTGGTGATGCGGATGATTCATATGCATTTGATGGGAAAAGGGTTACCAAGTGGAATAAGGAAGCTGAGCCATATGGTCAGTCCTGGGTTGTTGGTGATGTCATTGGGTGTTGCATTGATTTGGATCAAGATGAGATTCTGTTCTACAGGAATGGTGTATCCCTTGGCGTGGCCTTTCATGGCATTCGCAAGATGGGACCTGGGTTTGGGTATTATCCTGCATTCTCTCTTTCTCAAGGTGAACGATGTGAAATAAATTTTGGTACTCGTCCTTTCAAATTTCCAATTCAGGGTTTCCTACCCCTACAATTGCCTCCTTCCACTATCACTAGCGCAACCAAGTTGCTCCAGTGCTTATCAAGGCTTTTAGATATGCAATCTGTAGATCGAGCGGATAATACTTTGGTTGGAAGAATGAGGAGATTGAAAAGGTTTGCACTGCCTGAACAACTATTTTATCCTGTCTGTCACGGTATATGTGAGGAATTCTTCTCTTTGCTTAAGGAAGATTCTGAAAGCACAGAATATTTGGCATGGGGTCCACTTCTTTCGTTCATGATGGAGGCCTTTAGAGTGCACGCTCCACATGACTATGCAAGTTTGGATAAGTTTATTTCCGTCTTTCAACAATTTCAAGAATCACACCTGATGTTTGAGCATGTCATTAATGCCCTCTCATGTGGTTGCAAAACAGCAACCATGATTTTAACTGATTGCCCATACTCTGGATCTTATCCTTATCTTGCACTGGCGTGTCATATACTAAGACAGGAAGAGTTGATGGTCCTGTGGTGGAGGCTGTCAGATTTTGAACCCTTGTTTGAAGGATTTCTTTCTCAAAAAAGCCCTAACAAGCACGATCTGCAGTGCTTGATGCCTTCAGTTTGGTGGCCTGGCTCATGTGAAGATAGCTCTTATGAAGATGGAATGGTGTTGACTACTACTGCTTTGTCTGAATCAATTTGTAAGGTATCCCACGTGCCCAATTTGACAATGTTTCTATCTAAAATAGTGGTATTGATTTTTTTAAGTGGGTTGCTTACTTGTCTGTAGGTATTAACTTTGATTTTCCTGATGGAAATTCGGAACATGTATTTTACATCAATTGAAAACCTGAGTTTGGTTTCTGATATTATGGAAAAGACTGGATATAGCATTAGTCATATGATAAAGGGTTGCAGCTACTTCTAGCTTCAATGTTTTTTTATGCATGCAATAAGGTCCAAAAACAGGTAGGGAAATGGTGAGTGTTGTCTGATGTGTGAATAATTGAAGTACAGATTATCATGTTTGAAATGATGTTAAATTGACTCTCAAGTATCATTCTCTTTTCTGTTTATCCATTTTTCTGTACATTTAGACAAAAGATGATGGATGCTATTACAGCTCTGTTCTTCAGACTTAGATGCGGTTCAGATGCTTAGAACATTACATGACATATATGAACAGACATTATACTTGAAATATAATCAAAATTGGATCACACTTGCATTAATTATCTTAAATGTCTTTTTTACTTTATGCTCAATCCAAATGAAGACAATTGAGTCTCAAACATAAATTTGTTGGGGTTGGATGGATGGATCCTTCTTCTCTATTCTAGGTTGTCATTCACTTAGCAATTGACAAGCCATATTCTAAAAGTAGCTTGAGCAGAACCTCCTCAAATTCTATTACCACCTAGGTTTTGCTGGTAAATATTGTGAAATCTTCTTTCTGAACTGAATTCTGATTATAGTTATTTCTTTATAGATTGAAGAGAAGCAAAGGGATCTCTGCCTATTGGTCATACAGTTTGTACCGCCTACAATATGTCCACAGTTACCTGGTTCAGTATTCAGGACGTTTCTACAGAATGTTTTATTGAAGAACAGGGGAGCAGATCGAAATGTGTCACCTTCTGGATTTTCAAGCAACTCTGTTCTTCTGTCTTTGTACACAGTTATTCTTCATTTTCTCTCTGAAGGATTCACTATGAAGGACATTTGTGGTTGGTCCAAAAGCTGTGACACTAATGGACATGATGTTGGGTTTCTTCATAGAGGCGGTGAACAAAATTTCCCTGTGGATTTATTTCTAAAAAATGATCCTCATCGAATTGATATTTCTAGACTCGGGGGATCATTTAACCATTTAACAAAATACCATCCTGTCACTGAGCAGGAAGAGGACATTATCCGTTGGGAGGAAGGTTTTATGGATGATGAAGAAACAAGAGTAACTCATAGAACTGCCCAGAAACCATGTTGTTGTTCAACTTATGACATTGAGTTGTCGAAACTGTCTAATCTTCCAATCAAGCATAAAGCTAAAGGTTTGCGTGCCCATTGTAGCTCTATTCGAGAGAGGGCAGCACATGTTGCTGCAGAATGCAGTGCAGGAATGAATGATGAGATGGGGGACAAACCTGGTACCAGTGATCAATCTGAATCTGATCTTGGTTACTGCCCTGTTCGAATTAGGAAGATTCCACCCAGAGAGGGTAGTACATCTTCGGCTACTCTCAGGGAAGAAGAACTTCTTGATACTTTACTGTTGTTGTATCACATAGGTGTTGCACCTAACTTTAAGCAGGTAAACATTCTTCAGATGCAAGATTTTCCCAACAAAACATTGTAGTATTTGATATATTGATTAAATATGAACGGAGTGCTATATTCTTTTTGTATGACTTTTGTACTTAGGCTTTTCAACCTGCTAAATTGGAGTATTTTGTTTTCAAATGTTTCTAAGAAGTCTGAAATTCTTTAACTGCAGGCATCATACTACATGTCTCATCAGTCACAATCAATAGCTCTTTTAGAAGAAACTGATAAACAAATAAGAGAACGAGCTTGTGGCGAGCAATTAAGGCGCTTGAAGGAAGCTCGTAATGACTATAGAGAAGAAGTCATTGACTGTGTTAGACATTGTGCTTGGTATGATGACCATGAGATTCTTTTATCTGTTTCCCAGTTTCATCATTTTAATTCTTTCTTGTAGCCATCATTAAAAATCAATTAAATGTTTTGATGACCTTTCCTTTCTCACTTCTCCTTGAAAAAATGGAGCTTCACCAATTGGTTGTAGGCATGTCTGCATATAGTTATCCTAAATTCCCTGTTTGATGAAGGAGAGCAATAGATGTCATTGTTTTCAACCGTACTTTTGCATACATGGTGATGAAGTTTCTGCTTGTAAAGTTATTTGAATGCCTTGCAGGTATCGGGTCTCTCTTTTTTCAAGGTGGAAGCAAAGAGGGATGTATGCAACATGCATGTGGATTGTCCAACTGCTTTTGGTTCTCAGCAAAGTTGACTTTTTGTTCATTTATATCCCTGAATTTTATCTAGAAACTCTGGTAAATAATCTCTTCTGATATTTATATTAGTAATATTGGGTATCTGTTGTCATAGCTGTATCTTTCCTAGTTTTTAGTTTCATCTCAAGTTATAGAAGTGATTTCTATAAATATTCAAATTACTCTTTCTTGCTGCCCTTATGATTATGTTTAGTGGGTAATGCCCCAAGTATTGAATCTCTTGTGCCTGATAGTTTTGCCATTAATGTGATTTTGTTATGGAACTTCTTGCTTTTGGGTCTCTTCTATCATTGAACTCTTGTCATTTTTTTTAATATCTTTTCTTATTTCTAGCTGTAAAATGTTTTCTGCTATGAAGCTGCTAACATGCCACATCAGCTGTAGAATTATATTTATTAGATGGCTATTTCATTCTATTTTTATCATCTTCATGTAGTGGATTTCCATTTTTTATGTAAAACCGTGAGATTTTTTGGTGGATATCTACTGGGTGCATTGGTAATCCAGTAGCTATACTAGATCTTCAATTCTGCATTTAGCCATTTAGAAGTTACAAGTGTTTACACGTGGGTTGCTGTACATTGCTAGTATTAAACTTACTCGGTGCTTTTCTGTTGATATAGGTTGACTGCTTTCATGTGTTGCGGAAAAGTGACCCTCCATTTGTTCCTTCTGCAATACTTATTAAGCAAGGACTGGCGTCATTTGTAAGTGTCTCCAACTTGCTTTCTTCCTCTGTGTTTTTTATTTGTTTATTTAAATTTTGGTTGCTGGTTAGTGTTATTGGGTGTCAATTAGGGTATAAAGTTCTCCAGACCTCTGTTGTCATACTCACATACTTTTGAGTACAATAAAATGATTCTCCACAACAGCAAGACTAGGTGTGTTGTGCCTTCTAAATCTCCTGTGAATCTAATGCCCTAACACTCTTCTAGATCTTAAAATTAATGCAGCTCTTCTTCTTTCATTAGCTTTTACTTCCGAGCTTACATCATTCAAATGCTGGATCTGTTGAACTCTTACATTAAAAACCTTTCCTTTGTTTGTTTCTTTCTATGTAGCACGGACACGGCAAAATAGAGCCATGTCCGCGTGTCGGACACGTGTCCGTGTCAGACACCCACTGACACACGGTGGATACAGCTCGGACACGTCTGGAGACCACTCGGACATTGCTTAATGGAATATATGCTCCATGGTTTTTAAAAGGGGGTTATAAAGTATCAAATATATATGAACTATCAAGATGTTGGAAGTCTTGAAATACATCAATCAATATATATTATATTA
>JANKOE010000206.1:2670458-2694918 GCA_026284465.1 Erythroxylum citrifolium | reverse complement strand
TACTACTTGGAAACTTTAAACCAATCATCTATTAGCAATAATAATCTATCTTTGTAAATTTTATCATCATTAAAAAGAGATGTCATTTTATTTCGTCATTTCCACTAGGTCGTCATTGTTTACACCTTTAAATTTGATGGTCATGTTTCCTTCACTTTCTAGAGGGATAGTTGTAATGAATTTTCATTTCAAAAATCTTTCTTGGTTTCATAAAGATTTTCATAATGCCAATTGCTACGTATACTTACACGAGTCTTTAACACTTTAAACTAGATATAATGGCTAGTTCAAGGTAACCCAAGTAAGCCTACCACAGAAGAGTCAAGACCCGGCAGATAAAAAAACACTACTTTCAAGATTCCAAAAACAACATATTATATTACCGTTTAGTTATATAGGATAATTTCCATTCATCTCTTTGTAGTTAAAAAGGACCTTTGACTTCACCAATATCAACCTAAACATCTCTTTTCCAATAAATCACATGATTACAACTTACATTATATGTACTACACAACCTAAACGTCTCTTGTACCAACTCTATTACAACTTACAAGAACCCATCTATAAATTATACATACTACACATTCTTTTAAAGTAAAGAAGTTGAAGTTTACCTATCAGCAGTAAAACGGGGTGAGGCCTGCGGGGGAATCATTTCCACAATTGTGTTCAATATAAATTATTATTTGTCGCTTTAAGTGTGGTAGTACTTGTGGAGTTAGGGGAAGAAGAAGTCATAAAGACAAAAAGTAGTACGATGAAGAAGCCAAAAGGGTAGAAAATCTGAATAAAAGAAGTCAAGCATGTAGTTTTTATCTCTATATGCGTAGACTTTCATTTAAAAAAGTCATGGATCCAAATAATAGTAATCTTAATAAAAATAGATGGACTCATATTTTATTTTTTATTTAATATCTTAATATATCTATAATAATATTTTTTTTGTTACCAATTAAATTAATGGGGGCAAATTTTTAATTCTTTTTATAAAATTTTAATTTTAAATAATAATTTTTAGATGCCTGTAGCTCCGTCCTTAGGAGCATGAGGCTAAAAGGTCCTGTTTTCAAATCTTCCTACCTACGTTTTCTCGATCCAGCTTGTCGTACAGGAATTGTCTAGTGCGGAGTATCCAGTTAGCTTAATTTGCAGGCTATTGTGTTAATTCGGAAGTTTACCCAGTACACATCTAAAGGATAGCGACTGTAGGTTCTTCCGTTTAAAAAAAACTAATTAAATTAAGCAATGACACGTAGCTTTTTTTCTTATATAGAAAAAGAGAATCATTCAAAATATCTTATTTACAATAAAATTTAAATTTATCATTAAAATTACAAAGCTTGAGCCTTTGGGTAGCTGGTAAAGTTATTCCTTTACGTATTTTGAATATTACAATTTTTATCTTAATATTTTTCGTAATGTTTAATTAATTTCTTATTTTATATTATTATTAAAATAATATTTATTGTGTCTTAAACAAGTATAAAATAATAATATATAACGTTAAAAATGTACTAAAATATTTTGTAAAATATTAAAATTCTACTTGTAACTTTAATAAATACCTAAAAGTTAATTTTTAAATCTGACAGATCTAATCCGGTGAACAAAGTCAAACAACGAGTGCTGAAGGTACTTACTCTGGAGTGTGTTCTCCACATCTTATTCTCTTACATTTTATTTATAATCTTCTGGCAGCAATCGATTACTCTGACTGAAATAAAATAAGCTTCCAGCACATGGTGGGTAGGTCAGTCTCAGTCACTCGGTTTCGTGGTAAAGGCGTGATGCAGGTGTATATATAGATATAATGCGTAGTGCAGAGCTTCACTAAAACCTACACTGGTCGTTAAAAATGGAGAAACTTGGTCGAGATCTGAAGAAGGGATTTCTCAGTGTGGTTGAAGCTATCACCGGTAACAAATCTGCTACAGGTAAAATCTCGCTGATTGTCGGAAACTGTTGGGAATAGCTCATTTAGTTAATGCTGTAATAATATTGACTGATCTGCAATTTCCAGGAGATGAAAATAAGCGAGAATCGAAGTCAGAAACTGTTGAGGTTTGTTAATTTATGTTCTTCGTCTTCTTCTGGATTTTGATATTGTAAAGCTTTTATGAGATTGTGAGAAATTGATGTGACGATCTGGCGATGATGAGTTTAACAGGAAGTAACTGTGCAAGAAAGAGCCATTAAAGTTGCTGCAAAAGGTCCAACTCGTCCCAGTGCACCTAAAGGTGGTTCTGCTCAAACGGGTTGAACACGCCGTATGTTCAAGTTTCTTGTTAGTTATTTTGCAAGACGAGTTTTGTCTGATCATAAGTTTGGAGTAACGTAGAGAATAATTTGTATCAATTTTCTCTAGATAATTTGTCAGTTTTAATATTTTAGTTATTATTAAATAAAAATTTAATTAGAAGTTTACTTAATTGACAATTCTCAAATTTTGCATTTATACTAAAAATAAAAGTTTATTTTAAAATGTCCATAATTAATAAATTTGTATGAAAATATAAAGCTTTATCTTATCGTTTTAAAACTAGATTGAAAGTTAAACCTGTCAGATAAAGACTTACGATTTAAAAGATTTAAGAAATAAATTTAAAGAATTTAAAATATGATTGAAAGAGATCGTTGTTACTAATTTAAGAATTTAAATTTAAATTTAAAAAAAATTTAAAAAATTAATTAATTATGGACATTTTAAAATTAATTAATTATAATTTATAAGAATTTATTAATTAATAAAAATTAACTAATTAATTTAATAAATTGAACAAAAAAATTAAAGATTGAACTAAAAAATTAGATAATTAAATTTTTTTACGTTAAATCGATTAAATTGGTTAAATCAGGAATGTGGATATCTTTTTGTACTAGTTGGTACATACCGTACCGGATCAAAACCGGTACAAAACAAATGGTCAGTTATATTGGATTTAAATACAGGTCGATATCAGTCGTTTCGGATAATATCGGTAAATACCAGTTGGTATTCAAAATACTGGCCGATACCGAAAATTTTAAAAAATAAGAGGATTTTTTTCAAAATTTTCAAAATCTCTCTCCCTTCTTCTTGCCTCTCCTTCCCTTTTTTCCAAAATTTTTTAATTAGTTATTTTATTTACTTCAACTTTTATAATTATTATGAATTTTTAATTATTAAATAAAATTTATTTGAAATTTATATATTTTAAAAAATATATATTAAATTTAATTATATTTATTAATAATTATTAAATTATTTTTATAAATTAAATTAAAATTGTAATTATTATTATTATTATTTTTTGAAGATTTGTAATTATTATTTATTATTATGATTTTTAAAGACATGGTTAAAATATAGAGTACAACTGTACAATATGACAATATACTATTTTGTAATTTTAAAAAAAATTCAGGACTATTTTATAAATTTAAAAAATTACTTGAAACAGTACCTAGTATTAACCGGTACCGATATAATATCGTATCAGAATTCAATCCAATACCAATTTTAATATAGTATTCGTAATATTGGGTTAAATTTCTTTTAATCTTATATCGACAAAGAAGTTTATCTTAAAATAGGTGAAATTTTCAGTAATTAATCCTAAAATACTTAATAAAAAGCAATTTAATTAGTCAAAAATAGGCAACTCTGAATGCAGTCTTCTCTTTTTGACATGTCAATCAAAGACGACAGTAAACTGAAGAATAATCCACGCTCTTTTAGTGCAAAGCGACGGTTCGTTGAATGTTGACACCTACCCACCATTTCGATCTCGAGAAAACAACGTCACCGATCAAAGAATTCGCCACGTACGTCGCCGGGACCCACTGCGGTCCCACTCCTACATCCTTATTTCTTACGCAAGAATCCCAGACGTGGGCTGTTGAATTTCCACCAGCGTTAGTTTCCCTTCTCTGGATTGGAATCATCTCGAAGCCCGTTATCCCTCTCTGCATGTAAATGGCCAGGGTGGCGCGTGTAGTCCACTGCGAGCTCGTTACTCGGGAACCGTCTGTTCTGAAGCGAGAACCAGCGGCTCCGGTTCAGGTTCCGGTGCCGAGAGTGAAGCTTGGTGGCGATCCTGAAAACACGAAGGTTTTGTTGCAGCCTAGATTGTGTACGCTGAGATCGTACGGCGAGGATCGTTTTGGGGTGGTGAAGTCGAGAAAGGAAGGCGGAGATGGAGCGTCGCCGTTCTTTGAGACCTTGTCGGAGTATATCGAGAGCTCCAAGAAGAGTCGCGATTTTGAGATAATTTCTGGTCGACTAGCCATGGTCAGTCCTGCGTTTTTTGGGTTTCTTTTTCAATTTTATGGGAAATATAATGAATTAGTCTGTTTTTAAATCAGATATTATTAATTTTCTAGTTTATCATGTTGGTTATTGAAATCCAAGTTTTGTTTAGTGAGATTGAGATCTCTCAAGTAATCCTCGGTAGTTGATATCTTTTGGGTGTTAGGTTGTGTTCGCAGCGACGGTGGGCACGGAGGTGGTGACGGGAAACTCACTGTTCAGGAAGATGGACATTCAAGGAATAGCAGAGGCGGCCGGAGTTTGTTTAGGGGCAGTAACATTTGCAGCGATCTTCGCCTGGTTCTCGAGCGCCAGGAACAGAGTTGGCCGTATCTTCACCGTTAGCTGCAACTCATTCATCGATTCCTTGATCGACGAAATCGTCGATGGCCTCTTCTTCGATTGGTCCGATGAAATTTAAACCCAAACTCTCAGGAATGATTTGAAGTATACAATGTTAGTTTACAGTAGTTATAGTTACACGACATGTTTTCCCTGTGGAAGGATGGATAATGTTATGTCCTATACATAGTTTGTGCGGAAAAAGAAATTGTAGACGGTATACATATACGTATATGAAGTCTCGTAGGATTGAATCAAATAAAAGAGACTGTTAGCATGTCTTGGTTGGAGTAGGGAGGACTTGCATGTTTGTAATTTACTTATTATGAGTTTAATATTTTATTAATTAGTTTCAATTTTTTTACAAGTTGTTATATTTAGGTAATAATTTATAAATAATGTATTTTTAAATAAATCACTCTGAAAAAGTTCTTAATATTTTTTCAAAAAAATTAATTTAAGTGATATTTGTAAGTTTAATATCTTTTACTCATCTTTTAAGTGAAAAAGTTACTCAATAATGTGAGATTTTAAAATTAATAAATATATTAGGAGTAAATTTTGTAACAAAAGTATATTATTATTAATGTTATAAAATAAACAAATGAAATAATAAAGAATAATCAAATATATAAAAATTTAAGTAGAATATTATAATATTTTTATAAAATTTTTCCCAATCCTTTTAATTAATTAAATAATCAATTAGGAAAATATTTATTTATAGATTTAAAGGAATTTTTTTATAATTACATAAATTTTTATATTAGGAGTAAGGTTGTGTACAATGAATTTTTCCAAATTTCGTGTTTAGCGGGATTTAAACTGAGTCATCGTTGTTGTACAATCGACCAATGTATATAATGCGAGTTTTTGACGACATAAATTTAATAAATTACGATCTTAATATACTTTGAGATATTAAAATTTATATTTATACGTGTATTAACAAATATTGAACGGGAGTAAGAGAAGAGAGATAAGATTACCTGTTTCACTTTTGCCGTTTCAACTCTGTTTCAAGTCATCTTGTCCATACATTTATGTGAGATCTACATAAATATGTGGATGATATAAGTTGGAATAGCAAAAATGGAACAACATATACCACCCAAAGAGAAGAAACCCCTAAGGGGTGGTCGAGTTGGTAAAGGGGCATGAGGTCAAAAAGTCTTGTGTTCGATTTTTCTTACTTACGTTCTCTTGATCGAGCCTGTCATACAGGACTTGCTTAGTATGAAATACTCGATTGATGTGATTTGCAGATTATTGTGTCAATTAAGAGATTTACCCATTCTTCCGTTAAAAAAAAGAGTAAGAGAAGAAGTGTTTGAATTGTATAATTGTAGTAACTAAAAAAATTATTTGAACAATTATTAAAAAATTATTTTCTTTCTTTCTTTCATTCATTATTCACCAACAATATATATAACTAATAAAAATTTAATATATCAAAATTAATAATAAAGAGAGAGAAATCTAGTGAGAGAAAGATAAAAGGTGACGACCTATCGCAACTCCTTCGTTTCCTTCCTTCCAACAGCCTTCTGCAAATAACAAGGGGCGAACTTTCTGCAATCGCCATTGTTGTATCCGCGAACTAATAGGGGCGATAATGGAGCCCCATGATAACGAAGAACAACACCCCAAATGCGTGCGTACCCGAAAACGAGACGATGATCCACCTCCACGCCCGAAACAATCCTATAGCTTCGCGGTAACCGGGGCAATGCAGATGACCAAACCTCCAGAGGATTCAAGCTGGATCGACGAGGAACTCGTCGACATCGAGGAAGGCAACATCATACAACTATCAGGGGAATTAGTGGGGGGCATTCAGCTCTCCAAGAAGCTCCAAATGAAACTAGATGATCGATGGGCCAAGACGGTTATAGTGAAGTCGCTTGGTCGCATAATTGGTTTTCGAACTCTCAGCGCTCGACTGCTGGCATTGTGGAATCCACGGGGAGCCATGAAGATGGTTGACCTGAAGAATGACTTTTTTCTTGTAAGTTTCAAGGACGAAGACGACTTCCTCAAAGCGTTGCCTATGGACCATCTTCGGCCAGGCACTAGCTGTGTAGCGGTGGATACCAGAGTTCTGACTGTCATAAGCCAAACTCACAAGGGCAGTGGTGTGGATTTGGTTCCCGGAGCTATCTATCGCCCGTTACCACCCAAGAATCCTCGCAACGTTGGGTAACATCGTCGGCAACACCTTTAAAATCGACGAGGCAACCATGCAAATTCAACGAGCTAAATATGCCAGGGTTGCAATCGAAGTCATTCTGAGTAAACCTCTGCGCCACACGGTAGAACTCAAAGGGGAGAAGCTGAGGGTGGCCTACGAAGGGCTACCGCAGCGGAATGGTAGGCCATTCCGATGCCATTTGTCCGAAGCGTGCTCCAGCCCAAACTGAACTTCCAAAACAGATCGAAGGGGATGTTGAGATTCCGGAGCCGAGCTGGTTGCAGTAGATGCAGCTGGCGGAAACACAACGACCACCATTTCTACTGGGTACAGACCGTAGACGTTAGTCCAGCCTAAACATCAATGACACTCCACGCTTCACCAGCTGCAGCAGGGACGCTCCAAGGAAAACGGATACAAGGGTGGCTCGAGGTTCACACTACTGTCAAAACAAGACAGCCAGGGTGAGGGGACGGTGATGTAACAAAAGGGCCCAGTGAACAGGAGCCCAATTGGATTTGGACATATTTTCAACTGTTATAGTTTCTTGGACAAGGGGAAACAAATTGATCAGGGCCTAATGTTTACTGCTACCAGGCTCAGACGTAACCCTAAGAAGGGCCCAAAAGGACAAAAAAATAGCCCATGTCCTGAAATCTCAGGGCGAAAGCTCCCGGGGGAAAAATCCACAAGGCACCGGGAGCGGCTTTGGTCCCCTCAATCCCATTAAAACCCACAACCTAGGAAACCATATCGTGATTGAAATCTCCTCCCATACTGAAATGGTCTGCGATAGTCAGGTCCTCGAGGCTGGAGAACAGATCGAGGACAGTTTACAGCAGATGGAAGGAGTGGAGGCCCCGAAAGATTTGACTGGAATGGATGAGAAAACGGGCCAACATCCCAATGACCCTCCGAAACTGGCAAGCGGGTCGGGGGTAACAATCGAACTGTAGTACAGGAGTCCTGAACAAGAAATTGCCTTGCATCATCAGAATGAGGGCACCACTGGAGAGCTTGTGGGAGGTACAATTTCTACTCCAGTATAGAGTAGACTTTTCCTTTTTCCTTTATGTCGATTATAATTCGGAATTGTCAAGGGGCAGGGGGTCTCGGTTCCAGACTATCCTGCGCAGTTACCTTTGTCATTATAATCCTGGTATCTTGGTTTTGCTCAAAACTCGAATCAGTGGATCTCGAGCGACAGAAGTAGTCACTAAGTTAGGTTTTGATCATTCGATTCAAGTCAAAGCTAAAGGATTTTCCGGCGGGATTTGGCTATTATGGAAGGATATTTATGATATCTCCGTAATATAGCACATCGTCAATTTGTTCACACTACGATCAAGCACGGTTCAGGCCCTTTTGATTTTACAGCAATCTATGCCAGCCCACAAGTTTCGACTCAAAATATTATCTGGCTCATTCTTAATTGGATAGGTCACTCTACAAATAGACTCTGGCTCATCGGAGGAGATTTTAATGCTAAACTAGAACTCTCAGACAAACGAGGGGGTGTCCAGGCCACGCTGGTGGTGAATAAAAAGTTTCGAGATTAGGTGCACTGGAGTGCTCTCCATGATCTAGGATATGTGGGATCCAAGTTTACGTGGAGGAGAGGAGTGGTCTAAGCTAGGCTAGATAGAGTGTTAGGGTCAACTATATGGCTGCAAGCATATCTCGACATGGTGAATCACCACCTGCCTTTTCTTCGGTCTGACCATAGACTATGTTAATTCACCTAGATAGACCGCAGTCAAGAATTCAAAGAACCCCGATGTTTCGTTTTCAAAATGCGTGGCTCACTCATCCAGACTTCGAGACAGTGGTAACTGAGCACTGGCTACCCGAGGAGTAAACTATGAGGAAAGCCTTAACTAAGTTCTCCGACCATCTCACGGGTTTGAACAAATCAGAATTTGGCAATATCTTCTCTCGGAAAAAAAAGTTACTAGCTCGGTTGGAAGGCATTCAGAGAGTCATGGAGGTCGACAACTCGGACTCTCTGTTAGTCTTGGAGGACCAGCTTAGTGGGGAACTGATGCAGGTCCTGTGCGAGGAAGAAATTTATTAGCATCAGAAAGCTCAATGTGATTGGATTTCCCAAGGGGATAGGAATACGAATTACTATCACACCCTCACTCTCTCTCAACGAAAGAAGCTGAGAATAGAGCACCTCGTTACTTCCACTGGCCTTATGACATCTGATCCCACGCAATTGGGCCTTGTAGCTAGGGCTTTCTATACTCAGCTTTATACAGAAGAAGCCAGGACTGTTCATAGTCTTCCGCTCTCAGGAGCTTTCCCTATACTGTCGGAGGCCAGGTTCCAAACGCTAACCCAGCCGATCCATGATCTAGAAATCAAGGCGGCGGTTTTTGATATGCACTCTAATAAGGCCCCCGGGATAGATGGATTTAACGTGTTATTCTTTCAAAAGAAACGGGGGTAGATAGGGTTCCAAGTGATAGCGTACATTCAGGCTGTTTTCCAATTAGAACGCTGGGACAGGGATTTAAATGATACCATTATGGTATTGATCCCCAAAATCCCTTCCCCTCAGAATATTACTCAATTTTGCCCAATTAGCCTCTGCTATGTGCTTTATAAGATCATTTCCAAAATTATAGTGAATAGACAAAAATCCCATTTGGATTATTTAGTAGAGGCCAATCAATGTAGTTTTATTTCGGGCAGACAAATTACTGATAACATTATCATAGCCCAGGAGGCCATTCACTCAATGCGTAAGAAGTCCGGCAAAACTGAATATTTGGCTATTAAGGTGGACTTGGAGAAAGCATATGACAGGCTAAGATGGGACTTCATCCAAAACACTTTACATGACATTGGGTTACCGGTTCCTTTAATCAAGGTCATTATGCAATGTGTGAGGACAGTGTCTATGCAAGTTGACTAGAAAGGTACTCTGACGGATCCCTTCACTCCTTCCTGCAATATTCGGCCGGAAGATCCGCTCTCACCTTACCTTTTTGTCCTGTGCATAGAAAGGCTGAGTCAGCTCATCTTCCAAGCAGTGGGTCAAGGGCAGTAGAAACCGATCAAGCTGAGCCCTACAGGACCTCCCATTTTTTATCTTTTCTTTGCAGATGATCTTGCTCTGTTTTCTTAAGCGGAGGATTCACAAACGCAAGTAATTGTAAGGACTTTGGAGGTGTTTTGTCAGGCCTCGGGACAGAAAGTAAATATAGACAAAACTAAGATATTTTTTTCCAAGAATGTCTGCCCTACAACCGTTCGTCGCCTCAGTCAAACCTTATATATCCCTTATACGACCAATCTTGGCAAGTATTTAGGAGTCCCTTTGATCTATGAACATACAACAAGACATACTTATCAATACATCATTGACAACACTCAGAAAAAACTCACAGGCTGGAGAGCAAAGAGTTTATCCCTGGCGGGGCGAGTTACTCTCCCCCAGTCTGCAATTTCTTCTCTCCCCATTTACACGATGCAGACGGTGAGACTCTCGAGGCAACTGTGCGATTATTTAGAGAGAATCATAAGGGACTTTATCTAGAGAGCAACAAGCGAACAGAGGAAAATACATCTTGTTAATTAGGATTCCGTTTGTAAGCTTAAAAAAGCCAAGGGTCTAGGCCTCAAATGTATTCGGTCTGCAAACGATGCTTTATTGACTAAACTAGGATGGGCGCTGATCAATCAACCCACATCCCTATGGATTAAACTCATCAGGGTTAAATATCGTCTAGGCCTAGACCTTATCCCCGCAAATATAGACAGAAACGGGGCCTTGATCATTTGGAAGGACATTTCCGCCACTTGGCAGTATGTACGCCAAGGTATGAAATGGAAGCTGGGTAATGGGAGATGCATACACTTCTGGTTGGATAATTGGACAAATGAGTGGGGACCTCTAATAACAATGGTGACCGCTCCTTTCCTAGCTAGCCTTATTTACGCCACAGTGGCGGAGTTTACAGATGAGGGTGGAAACTGGCGTTGGAACTTGTTCCAGTAATACTTACCCTCCATGATCTGTATGGATATTGCGAAGATACAGGCACCTGCAGATGGTCTAGCGGACAATATCCTGTTTTGGGGACCAACTAGCCATGGGCGGTTTACGGTGGTTTTAGCCTATGGCTTAATTGAAGGCAGCACTATGGACGCTCACATTGGTCTTTGGGAATCCATCTGAAAATGGGTAGGGCCTCAGCAGATTAGAGCCTTCCTGTGGCTCTTCACTAAAGGAAAATTACTGACCATTAAACAACGCGTGGCTTGTAAGCTCACTACGAATGGTAATTGTCATTTCTGTGGACAAGAAGAATCCAGTTTGCACGTCATTCGCAATTGCCCACGCGTGAAAGCATTCTGGTGTAAGTTTCCCTCGGAGGCAATGGACAAGAACTTTTTCCAACACGAAGTCGATCAATGGGTGGCTCACAACCTTCGGAGGCCAGTTCAAGTCAACCAGGTCGCTTGGGGAATGGTCTATATAGTAGCTTGCTGGTTTCGCTAGCAATGGATAAATCGCAGCATATTTGACGCAGGTTTTGTTTGGCCAGAAGCAGGTCCCCAAGTCGTTATGGAATATATCGGGTGGATAGACAGAGCAAGGACAGCGGAGAGCTGTGTGTTGCAAAATCAGGGACTACCTGTCAACCATTTAGTTGGATGACTAAACCAGTAGTGGATTGGATTAAGCTCAATTTAGATGTGGCAGTCAACTAAGGGTCCAACATTACTACAGCGGGTGGTTTACTTCGAGATAGTCAAAGGAGATGGTGTGGAGGTTTCACTCACCACATCGGACAGGGTTCCCCTGTAGTTGCGGAACTTTGGGGCGTATATTCGAGCCTTGCACTGGCTTGGGCGATGAGCTATAGAAGAGTGATCGTTGAAGTAGACTCCCTTGAGGTCATTAACATCTTATCCTTTTCCAATTTAGTCTTTCCTGACGATATTTTGTTAGTGATAGGTACTCGAGGTTTATCACACCTAGCATGGGAGGTGCAACTTCGGCACGTGTATTGCGAAAGGAACCAGTGTGTAGATCGGATGGTCTCGCTCGTAGCGGCTTTCAGTCCAGGCCTGCATATACTGTAGGAACCCTCAGTGACTTTCCGGAACCAAATCCACCGAGACAAACACGACGCTTTGTACCGAAGGACCCTGCATTAGCTATGGTGCTTTTGTTTTTTTTATAATTTTCTTTCGTAGCAAAAAAATATATCGTAATTTTGCCTCGAATTGTGAACCTGTACGTGACATGACGTGAATGTGATAAATCCGAACACAGTGCCCTACTCGGTGGATCTCGCTGGCGCTTGTTGATTAAATGTAAGCTTCGGTTCGATACTCCAAATCTGTGTTGTGTAGAGGAAAGTCTCAATTCAATACATTCATGGCGATTCTCCACTCTATCTCTACTCTCCCACCAAAGCTATTCCACTCTCACTCCTCATCCCCACGCCCGTCGTCCGTTCAATTTCCTCTATTTAATCTCCATCGTCGTCAGTGTCCCTCCTTCAATCTCTGCTTCAAAGCCTCGGCCGTGTCGCTGGCTCTCTCCGCCGTTGGCATCGGGGAGGACTTGCCTGACGGTTATGGGGAGAATTTTCCTGAGTCCGATCCCAGCGAGAAGAGAAGAGCCGGCATTCTGCTCCACCCGACGTCCTTCCGGGGACCCTACGGCATTGGAGATCTTGGCGACGAGGCATTTCGGTTCATTGACTGGCTTCACGCCGCTGGTTGTTCCGTTTGGCAGGTTCGAGAAATAAGTTGAATAACGTTGTTAATTCGTATTTGTAGTTAAGTTTATTAATGAAAATTGTCGCTTGTTTTTGCAGGTTCTGCCTCTGGTTCCTCCTGGAAGAAAAGCTAACGAAGAAGGTTCTCCCTACTCGGGGCAGGTTAACCGTCTTTTAATTTGTACCCCAATTTCACTTGATGTTTTTGTTGATTTTTCATGTCGTTGGAAGTATATAGCTAAAAGGTAAATTTGCTTTTAGGATGCAAATTGTGGAAACACTTTGTTGATTTCTCTGGACGAGCTTGTGAAGGATGGTTTGTTGACCAAGGATGAGCTACCAGAACCAGTGTGAGGATTTTTGTTATATAATGCGTAATGAGCTTATGATTTGTGTTGTTTTACTCTCTTTTCTTTGACATCTTATCACTTCGATCTCACTTATGCAGAGACTCTGACCGCGTGAACTTCTCTTATGTTGCTGAGCTTAAGGACACATTGATAGCTAAGGTAATGCATGCGGGCATAACGGTTAAGGTTCTTATCCTAAGAGCATTTCATTCAGGAGTCTGTCGACTTTAGCATCTGCTATTTTGTAGGACCTTCCAAAACCGTTGGAAGAACATAATATAATGATAACAGCTTTTCATTGATTCCCCTTGTATTGACTTGCACCAACATATGTAGACCTGCATTCGTTAGCATAGGATTATTTTATGTACAACTTCTGCTATTGCTATCAGTTGTTGACAAACTTGACATTCAATAGAAACATACTTGACGGTGAATAATACAGACGGTAGTTATCAAACGTGGCTGATTTGGAAGGGACTAAACTGAGTAGATTAAGGTTTCCTAAGATAAATTAGTAAGATGATAAATTTTCTGATGATATTATTCATGGCTTACTATTTTGGGCTGAATAACAAATACAGCTGTAATTGTTCTACTTTTTGTATCAGTTTCCTTTTATAGTGCAGGAATTATATTAGACTTCACTTTTTGTAGGCTGCAAAGAGGCTAATAACAAGTGACAAGAAGCTTAGGAAGGAGCTTGAAGATTTTCGGAATGACCCCAACATTTCAAGTACGATTGATTTGTTATTGATTGCCATCTGATGCTAGTAACTTGATTATACATATTTAGTTTCACTTATATCTGCGTGCTTATTTTTGTCAATTTTTATCCTTCTGTTCAGCCATTACTGGCTGTAGCAACCCTTATACCTACAACAACGCCCATACATTTTTATTTGTGTGTCATATCCTTTACATTGTATCGCAGGTTGGCTTGAAGATGCAGCTTATTTTGCTGCTATTGATGATTCTTCAAATACATTAAATTGGTATGACTGGCCTGAACCTTTGAAAAATCGTCATCTTGCAGCATTGGAGGAAATTTATCAAAGTAAAAAGGATTTTGTAAGATCTGAATATTTTCCCTGTTTTTTTCCTTGCAACTTCTCCTTTTCTTCAGTTTCTGTACCCAATCCAAGGAGCTATCTAATTATTGATTACTTATTACCTCCACAGATAGAAGTATTCATTGCACAACAGTTCTTATTTCAAAGACAATGGCAGAGAGTTAGAAACTATGCGCGGGAAAAGGGAATCAGTATAATGGGCGACATGCCTATTTATGTAGGTTATCATAGTGCTGATGTTTGGGCAAACAGAAAACAGTTTTTGCTGGTGAGTATCTTTCTTCATTGAAAAGGAAAAATATCACTTATTTGACAATTGTTTTCCAAAAACTTCATTTTACACCGCTGAGCTTTCCTAGTAAGCTCATAAGTATGGGATGCTGGCGATTGAACTTTCTGCTTTTTGCCAGGACAGGAATGGTTTTCCTCGTCTAGTGAGTGGTGTTCCCCCTGATGCTTTCAGTGAAACTGGTCAGCTATGGGGAAGGTTTGTCATAAACCACATGATTGGCAAGAAAATGAAGTCTATATTCTGTTAATGGAATGAGATATCTAGTCATCATAAATATGTTTACCCTGTACAAATAATTCTGTTGCACTTTTCTTCCTGCAACTTTGCCCTCTTTACTTTATTTACTAATTCCAAGAGACGACATGTTTTGGTGGATGATAGTTGATAGCTCCCATGTGTTTTAGCCCTTTCAGTTGTTCACCTAACATTACTTGATATATGCTAAATTGCATATTTTCATGAAATCAATTGTTACGTGGTAACATTTCATGCTACTTATGTTCCAAAACAGCAAATAAAATGGTTTGGGTCAAGTAAACGGTTTTTAGATGATATTTAAGATATTTGGTGCATCATCTTTTCAGTTTTATCTTGTTTGCTTTGACAAAAGCTTTAATTAATATTTCAGATGTGTTTGTGAGCTTAATGACTGACTTCATATCTGACATGAAGCCCTCTATACGATTGGAAAACTATGGAGAGAGATGGATATTCATGGTGGGTACAACGCATACAACGGGCTCAAGATCTTTATGATGAATTTAGGATAGACCATTTCAGAGGTTTTGCTGGATTCTGGGCTGTTCCTTCTGGTAAGACAATCTCTGAGACATAGGGAAAGGGTCAACTGAGCCTAACGATTACTATTAATTACAACATGACCCCTAAATGTTTCTAGAATGTGCAATTAATCCCTGACGTTTATAGATTCAGATAATTTGGCCCTTATTTGAAAGAATTATTATCATAAATTGTTATATTTTGATGGGTGTTATACACTTTCTATTCAAATAAGAGCCAAGTTATTTGATTTTTTAAGGCTAGGGAGTTAAGGTGCTCTAAACATTATTTGCTATATATTATATTGGAAAGTGAACTTTTAATGGTTTATTTGGCTCATTTTCATTGAGAGTCCCATAATTAAAGTTTCTATATACAGAATTAATTTTGGTAAGTTTCATAATATGCAGAAGCAACAGTTGCCATGGATGGGAATTGGAAGGTTAGTTCTCTTTTACTCTGTGTTTTCTTTTTTCTTTTCTTGTTTCTTTTGAACTTTCTGTCATCCATTTGTGATTCTTTTCTGTGGCAGTAGGCAGGGCCTGGAAAAGCCCTATTTGATGCCATTTTCAAAGCTGTAGGAAAGATCGACATAATAGCTGAAGATTTGGTATGTTCCATCAGATTTTATAACCCTATTGTATCTGAACTTACCCCTTTTAGTCTTGATGCATTGGTGACCATACTTTTGAAATCTTGTTACGGGCTGGATTGGATAACTGTTTAGTTATGGACACAAGTTTCATTTTTTTGATTGATATATTTGTTTCAACATCTATATTCCTAAGATTTTAATTTGCTGCATCTGCCTCATAGTGTAAAGGGAATTTGTTCAGAGATAAATTTTATCTCTGCCCATCTTTTATGAGCATTGTTCTAATGATTGCACAACATTGACCTAGTCATCAATCTTCATTTTCTTTTTTCATTAACAATGTTGTATGGTCATGATATGATGTTGAAGGTAAATGATAGTTGATCTTGTGGGAACTCAACACATACATAATTTAGCAGTATCATTCAACCCATTGTTGAGTACCTTAATTACCTGAAGGAAAAGAATGCTGTGTTATAATGGGCTGATTGCGAATAGATTTTACTGATTTTAGTTTTCAAAGGTAAAGCTATTATTGCTTTACATTATTGGATAAAACTAAAAAAACTAATTCTGTGGTATATTTGTTTGGTCGGTAATATTTGAACTCTTAAAGAAGACGGTTTGGTCAAAAAAGTAGACAGGTTGCGGTGTTCAATTGCCCACTTCCATGTTTTGATATGAGACCGAATTAATTCCACCTGTAAACTATCTTTGAACTCATTTTATATTATTTAGAAGTATATTTTATTTTATTTTATTAATGAGTGAAATAATTTTTAGTGCTTACGAAATGCACTTGCTGCATTTGGTTCGGTAGATAGATTTGGAAAAAACAGCAGTTAGCCACACAAGCTTTGCAAAGGCCACTCACATCTTTGTTATTGACTTGGAAGCACATTTTTAGTTTCTCAAAGCTTCTTAGTTTAGAATTATTTAATTTTGTATAATAGAAATGAAAGATGTAGGTAAGTTATAATTTCACAGGTAATAAGGTCTCTTACAATAAGGATTTTAAGGGACCATATAAATAAATGAAGGAATTTATTTAATTTATTTATTCTTTTATATACTTCTTCGTCTGTCTGGAGATTAGCTGTGAAAGTTCTGGTGCATACATCTTCTTTAATTTTTCTTTTTTTCATTGCTCATGTCTTGTGTGTTGCGTTATTACAGGGTGTTATCACTGAGGATGTAATTGAGCTTCGAAAATCCATTACTGCGCCTGGGATGGCTTTGCTGCAGTTTGGTAAGAAGGTTTTGTTTTTGTCTTTTCATGTAATGAATTCACAACTATCCTTTCATGCATATTGTCTTGACCTTTATGCTGTGCAATACTGTAGTTACATTTTATTACTCGTTGACCCAGGTTTTGGAAGTGATGCAGCTAACCCTCACTTGCCCCATAATCATGAACGTAATCAAGTTGCATACATTGGAACTCATGATAATGACACGGTAATAGTTTCATCTCTGTCTGGAATGTTCTTTGATTTTTTCCAGATTCTATATTGTTGGCAGGTTTAATAATTGATAATTCCATGCACCCGGACAGAATTCCTCTGTGAAATTTTTTTCATGAGGCTGATGTATGACAAGTCATAATTTGGGGGCACCAAATTGTGATGAGTTGATCTCGACTTCCTTATTTCTGTCTTAAAAACATGAAACACATGCATTCTAATGACTGTTTGTTTTTCCATAACAGATCCAGGGCTGGTGGAATGCTTTGAATGAAGCCGAGAGGTTGAATGTGAGTGTTTTTGCTTGTGTTGTAAACATGAAGCTCACAACTCTGTGTATAATGAAGCTGAATGTACCTCTTGTACCTGCCATTTTTTCATGGTGTTTTTGTTACTCAGGTGCTCAAGTATCTTTCAGTTACAGAACAAGATGATATCTCGTGGGCACTTATCCAAGCTGCAATCGCATCAGTTGCCCAAACTTCAGTTCTAACCATGCAAGATATTCTCGGACTTGGGAGTTCGGCTAGGATGAACATTCCTGCTACACAGGTACAACACATTCTTTACAATATATGCAGTGCTATAAGTAACAGTCTGTTCCATAGTACACCAGCGACTTTGTGTATCTATTCAAATAGTAAGGTAGCTTCAAGGATTGTCCAGCAGAAACTATCTCTGACTCCTGTTGAGAGTTTAGATAGGGACTCTCTCTTGTTTCTATCCAAGCTCTGTCTAGCCTGACGAGACTCCTGAAGCCACATAAACCTCTACCTACTTTAGTATACTACTCTTGAATCAGAACTTGCATGATCTCCTGAAATCGCGCTAAATATGTCTCCTCCTGCCTAAAAAACACAGTTGCCCTCAAACCCAAATCTCCCTGCAAGTTTACTTCATCACCTTCCCCTCATAGTCTATTCGTAACAATGGAAACAGAACAGGACCAGGACGTGACAATTGAGATGATAACCGTCAAGACTTGTGATTGTTTTTAAGTAATTTATAGCCATTTCAGCATCTTCTATGAGTATACCTTAAATTGTTTTGCTGGATACAGTTTGGAAATTGGAGTTGGCGAATCCCTAGTTCTAGGTGCTTTGATAGCTTGGACAAAGAAGCACAGAAGCTCAACAATCTCTTATCCACATATGGTCGGCTTTAGATGAACAGAGAAGAGGAGGAAGCTACCAAGATCTTACTTATGTTTTGGAATAAACGTTTGATCTTTGCTTTGTATCTATGAATCATATTAACTTTTGTTTGCTTGGACAAAAGGGGTTGGAATCTATGTCCAATCCAAGGCCCTTGTGCAAAAATAAATAGCTAAAGCAATAAAATTTGCGAGTGAGACTTTTTATTTTTCCAAAAGTTTGAGACTTAGTAGAACAAAGAGAATATCAATTAATTAATTTTGATTTATAAAAATTAATTAGTTTTTAAAAAGTTGACCATTAATCAAATGAATTAATCAGTTTTTAATATTAAAGATTATTAAATTAAATCCAATTAAAAAGTGAACAACGGAACTAAAAAAATTAGATGGACAAATCAGATAAATTCGATTATAATTTCTTTATTTTTTAGGTAGAAGATAAATATTTTTTATAATGTTTTTATTTTTAAATTATTTAATAGTATTTTGTAATATTAGAAATTTTAAAGAGAATAATTTGATATTCATGTGATAAAAAGTTTATTTTAAAATATTTTAATATTATACTATAATTTTTTAAATGACTAAATTTTATAAAAGAGTTATGATTTTTTTATTTAAGAATAAAGATAGTTAAAAAACTCTTTTTGATATTTTTAACTTAATTTTTTTATGTTAAATTATCTAAAAACATAATATAATTTAAATTTTTTTAATAAAAGTACCTTTCTTTAGATTTTTGCTGAATTATTTTAATTTATCACATCCTTATTTAAGTGTATTAAAACTTAAATTTAAAATAAAATTTACGATAAATGTTCTTTTTTAAACTTAAAATATGTTTAAAAGTATTTAATTTTTTAATATAAGTTTATTTTCATTTGTAAATAAATATATTTTCAATATTTTTCATTTTGCCATAAAAGAATATGTGAAATGGGATCGAATAATTAAAAATCACTATTTTAAATTTTAATAAAATGAGATTAAAAAAAAGAGTTGAAATTATGTTTATGCAAGAATAACTCGAGGGTAGGGACTAAGAAACTGTCATAATGAACACAGTTATGCTCAGTACAGTAGAATGAGAAATCGCCGGAGATTATTACACCAATTGGCATATTACCGGCGGAACACAAGCAAACATGACTTCCCATTTTCTACTTCTTCAAACCCATCACTTGTTCATTCTCATAACAAGTGTCGGGCAGCTGAAACCAGAAGACTACAATTAGCCTACCTGTTACAATTATCCACACACAACAAACTCATATCCCACCCTAAACAAATCCATGCCCATGTTTTAGTTTCGGGTTTGGAGTCGAATGTTTACTTTTCCAATGTTCTTTTGCGTTGTTATGCGAGTTCCGGGTTTTTGTGTTATGCACGTAAGTTGTTCGATAAAATGCCTGAGAAGAACTCGATTTCTTGGTCTTCCATGGTTTCTATATATAGCAAGTATGGTTTCTACGAGGAAGCTTTGGTAGTGTTTTTGGAATTTAGAAGATGTTGTTTCGGGTATACCTATGAGTGTATATTAGCTAGTGTTATGAGAGCTTGTGCAGGGGTGGGTGGTGACAATAGAGGAGACAGTATTGGTAAGCAAGTGCATGGATTGGTCATTAAGGTTGGTTTTGATCAGGATATTTATGTGGGTAGTTCCTTGATTGATTTTTACGTGAAGAGTGGTGAAATTGATGAGGGGAAAGTGGTATTTGATTGCTTGTTGGAGAAGAGTCTGGTTACTTGGACTACCATGATAACTGGCTATGCCAAAAATGGGAAGAGTGAGAAGTCATTGCAACTTTTTAACCAAATGATGGAAACTGATGTTGTCCCTGATAAATATGTGCTCTCCAGTGTTTTGAGTGCTTGTGCAGCGCTTGAATTTTCCGAGGGAGGCAAACAAATTCATGGTCATGTATTTAGGAGAGGAATAGAAATGGATGTTTCAGTGAGTAATGTGCTTATTGATTTGTATATGAAATGTGGTAAAGTACAAAATGCTAGGAAAATATTTGATTTGATGATAGGGAGAGACGTTGTCTCGTGGACCACAATGATTGCTGGGTATATGCAAAATTCTTTTGATGCAGAAGCTATTGAACTTTTTTTTGAGATGACGAGTTCAGGTTGGAAGCCAGATGGGTTTACATGCACTAGCATACTCACATCTTGTGGTTCACTTGAAGCTTTAAAACAAGGGAAGCAAGTGCATGCCTACAGTATTAAGACCAATCTACAATATGAGCTTTTTGTAGGAAACAGTCTGATTGATATGTACGGGAAGTGTAATTCCTTGGCCAATGCAAGAAGAGTTTTCAATAGCATGACTGACCACAATATGGTCTCTTACAATGCGATAATTGAAGGATATGCAAGGAATAACCAATTGTCCAAAGCTTTGGATATGTTTTACGAGATGAGGCTTAAGAGGATACGACCAAGCCTTTTGACATTTGTGAGCCTTATTGGTGTGTCCGCTGCATTATCAACCTTGAATCTGACCAAGCAAATTCATGTTTTTGTTGTTAAACTAGGCCTATTTTCAGAAATATTTGTTGGTACTGCCCTAATAGATGCCTATTCGAAATCCTCTTCTATACCGGATGCTAGACTAGTATTTGATGAGATGAAGGAGAAGGATATTGTTGTCTGGAATGCTATGATTTTTGGCTATATTTACCAATGGGAAAATGAAGAGGCTCTTAAACTTTACTGTGATTTACAGTTATCAGAACAGAAACCCAATATTTTCACTTTTGCTGCACTTATTACAGCAAGCAGCCACCTAGCAAGTCTCCAACGTGGACAACAGTTTCATGGCCATCTTATTAAGATGGGTCTGGTTCTTGATCCAGTTGTTCTAAACTCCCTTATAGACATGTATGCTAAATGTGGAAGCTTTGAAGATGCTTGTAAGAAATTTGATTCAGCTATTGATAGAGATATTGTCTGTTGGAATACCATGATCTTAACATACGCACATCATGGAGAAGCTGAAGAAGCTCTTGAATTGTTTGAAAGAATGAAAGAGCTGGGATTAAAACCTAACTATGTGACATTTCTGGGTGTGCTTTCAGCTTGTAGTCATGCAGGGTGTATTGCCGATGGTTTTTTACACTTTGAATCAATGTTGAGGTTTGGTGTTGAACCTGGAATAGAACATTATGCTTCCATGGTTTCTCTTTTGGGCCGTGCTGGTAGAGTATATGAAGCAATAGAGTTTATTGAGAAAATGCCAATAAATCCAGGAGCAGTGATCTGGAGGAGTTTGTGCGTGCAGGGTCTCTGGTGATGTTGAAGTGGGAAATTATGCAGCTGAAATGGCTATTTCCATGGATCCAAGAGATAGTGGTTCTTATGCTATGCTTTCCAATATATTTCCATCCAAATGGATGTGGAAAGATGCTAGAAGTGTAAGGCAAACAATGGATCTTAATGGGGTAGTGAAAGAAACAGGGCATAGTTGGATAGAAGTGGACAAAGAAGTTGTATTTGTTGCAAGAGACAGAACTCATGATATTGAACAATGATTAAATATATATTACTTAAATTGAATATTAGTAACTCTAATTAATATTATTTTACTCATAAAAATATTTTATTTAAGAATAATTAATGTATAGAAAAAATATATCAATATGTTTGAAAATTAAAAAAATATTATTTTAATTTTAAATTGTAGTATTCTGCTTCACCAGAATTATCATTCCTACTTAAAACCCTTAAACCTCCTTGGACACCACCAACGATCTTAATTCCTCTGGCTCTTCTCTCTTGTACCTCTTTCAACTCGTATAAATTTGTGTACAATCAATCACGGAAGCTACTACTTTTTGTCCTTGTGTTTCATTTTCATACTAAAACAGAGAGCTTTTGGATTCCCATGTTTTTGGAGACTCGGTTTGATGATTTTGATATTGACCCAAGTTTGCAGGTAACCAAATCTCAACAACAGATTCGACCATGCCTCACAAAACGCGACCTATGACTACCCTTTTGCTGTTTACTGGGCTCAATATTGTGTTGGTTCAAACTATTAGTCCTGTTTATGAGTTCGTGTGCTTCCTTCCTTATTGGGAACGCAGGGTATGCCCCAATCTCCTTTCTTTCACTTTTTTTATCATTGCTTTTGTAATTCGTAGCATGTTTAATTCTTCACTTTGATGGTGGTATAAACAGATATGTGTAGGACATTTAGATTCTGGGAATTAATTGAAAATTTCTTTCAAATTTATCTTCCCTATGGAGTCCTGCACTATTTTCATGTGAATGAGTTGGATAAAGTGGTCAAAGTTCCTTTTGGGATCACTTTCTGGTAAAAGATTGTATCTTGGAGTGGTTGGCTTGCTAATTTTGTAAAAATTTCTTGAATCAGATCATGCTTTGTTGTATTAGTTATTTTTTATGAGTTTCTACATTCTACTAGCCCAACTCTTGGATCATACTACAACCCTAGGTGGCGAAGAGCTGATATTGAGGTCTCAAATCTTACGTTGATGTCAAGTCGAGGTATTTCAAATTGTTTGTTTACACAGACGAAGTCAGGGAAAAACCTATCTAATTCTCTGGAAAGTATCAGATTAATTTTTCAATAAAAAGTACTATGTGAAATCTTCGGTTTTTTCCTCTTTTGAGAAATTCTAGGGCTTGAATCTTTAGTATTATCTTATTTATTACTTGTTTCGTCTCTTTAGGCCGAATAATGTCCCTCATTTTCACTAAAATACTGACAGAAATCTTACTGATTATGCATCTGGGATATATTCAAACTGCTAAATGCATTGAGATGTGGAGTTACCATTTGATTCCACCGAGCCAATATATTCGGAGCATCTTCTGGGCCAATATGATGATGGTCAGTAGTTTGTTGGTACTTGGCAGAACGTGAATTATTTATCTTTTGCCTTTTTGTGGATTGAAAATATTGGTACCGGGACTTGAACTTTGGTGGAGATTTTGTGCTCAATTTTTGGGTAAATTACTGCTGTTGGGTCTATGGTGCTCAGAACTTGAATACTGGATGGAAAGAATTAGCCAAGGAGTTGTACCAGATATTGACCGGTAATAAAATAATGAAAATGAATGATTCGGGTGTCATGACGATGTTCATGTTCTGCCTGGAGAATGGTAAAAGTATGTGGATTTATTAGGCAACTTTTACACTTCTACCCTGAGATTTTCTGTACCAAAGGAACACTGTTAAAAAGTTTCTCTTTTGGTTCGTTCCACTATTTGTGTTGCTGTTAGTATCAATCTTCTCCAAAGGGATGCTGTATATGAACCGCATACTTATTCTTACGAACTATATGTACCCACAGAATTAATTTTGCTTACTGCTGGTCCTCAATAGACTTGAACTTTTTGTGCTTAATGTTTGGGGAAAATGACTGATTGTGGTGCCCGGAACTTGAATATTGGATGGAAAGAAATGGCCAAGGAGTTCTACCAGATATCGACAGGTAACAAAAGAATGAAATTGAATAACTCGGATATGATGATGATATTCGTGTTCCGCCTAGAGAATGGAGAAAGAATATGGATTTACCAAATAACTTTTACACTTCTACTCCTTACATTTTCTGTTTTGGTTCATTCTACTATTTGTGTTGCTGTTAGTATTAATCTTCTGTGTTGATAAAAGAAAGGGATGTTGTATATGAACTGCTTACTTATTCTTCTGAATTTTACCATCGGTCCTGGAATGCAGAGGGAGCGATGCCGTCAGGAACGTGAAGCGGCTCTAACTAAGAAGGAAACTTGAACAGAAAATCTCTTTTAGTTCCAAGTTGGAGAACACTCTTTCTTGTCATTGAAACAGAGAAGTTAGTCTTTTTGTGATTGAGATCAAACGTGCATTGATAGTATTAGAATCAAAGCATTAGGATCTTCAGAGTGGCAACAGTTGAAGTAGCAGCTTTGATGAGGGAATGCATAATTTTTTAGTTGGGGAGTCTTGATAATGGATTCAGAAACAGCACCACATAAAAAGTTTAATTGATCAAATCGATGTCATTTTATTAATCGGATCAAAAGATCAGATCAAATTCAGGTTGCTAACCCTACTCAAATGGGTGCCTAACTGCACTAAAACAGAGATTTCTGAGACCCTAACGTGAAAACTATACTGATCAAACATTGTAATTACTTCTCCACTGTTATAATATCTATGCATACATAAAG
>JANKOE010000206.1:2659012-2670358 GCA_026284465.1 Erythroxylum citrifolium | reverse complement strand
GTGTAAGGCAAACAATGGATCTTAATGGGGTAGTGAAAGAAACAGGGCATAGTTGGATAGAAGTGGACAAAGAAGTTAATGTATTTGTTGCAAGAGACAGAACTCATGATACTGAACATATCTGTTCACTTCTGGATAACTTGATACCGCAAACTGAACTGCCAGACCCTGTTCCTGATAATATTGCACTTATAGTGAATGGTTAACTGTAAAATGGTTCACTTTCTTCAGGCTGGAATGGGATCTGGTATTAAGAGGGAACTCTGGTGGAGACAAGACATGGCAGATCATACTCTGCATGTAGGGTTGACTATACACCAACTACAATAGCCAAGGTACAGTTTGTTGTGAGATAGCAGGATATATAAGTTGAGTACCAGTTTAGTTCTTTGGTCACAATCATTACAGTTCATACTTCCTTTGGGAAATCCCATTGCAGGTATTGAACGAGGTAAATTTTTGCTTCCAGTATAGTTTGTTCACGCAGAGTAATAACAAAATAAGTCATAAGAAAATGATACTTATAAGGATGGGAGTTAATAATGATGAATATGGATTAAGAGCTGTACTATTTAATTCCTTGCAATCTGTAATTATCTTTCTAATCAACAACATATTCAAGGAACAAGTTCTACTTGTGTTAGTAAAACTTGGTATGGTGGAAGGGCTAAAAATCATCGTACTCAACGAAGACAAGACATCTTTCTGCATTTGACTTGTCTTTTTTACAAACTTTTAACTTTTTGTAACCATGGTGGTGTAGTAAGGCGCTGTTATTAGAATTTAGCTCTTTATCACGTTGAGAATGGTGCCCTTATAAGCAAGGTTAGCCTGAAAGTCAGCAATTTATCCTCTAAGATCAATAATGATGAATGCTTCTGAGGGATTATGCAGCTTGCTCAATTGCTTCAATGCATTGTAGTACAGTTGCCTTGTTTGACATAGCTGTCATTAAAGCTTCATGAAGGACCTTGTTGGTTTTCAGGAGAGATGCAGAAATCAAAACCTGCATTACATTATCGCAGCATTAGCATTCTGATCATAAAAGAACAGAAAAATGTAAACAATGATACCACTTTTTTAATTACATACAGTGAACATAAGATGGTGAAAGTTGCATCAATAGTGTTCTTCAAGGTTAAAATATCTAGCAATATAAAAATTGAACAAGAAAAATGCATATCAAGGGAAATTGCATTCCTAGTCAGAGTAATTACTTACAGCCCATCGAGTAAGGTTCTGTTGCTGATCTTTGCTAAGCTGTGGTTTGCTTCTGTTTATGAATCTCTGCAAAACAACAGAAAATCTAGATTACTAGCACCTGTAGCTTCAACAGCTTTCCAAAACTTGACTTCCATTGAAGTATTTTTTGAACCTGAAGAGTGAAGAGATCAGCTGACTGACCAACCACCTTGTCATATTGCAGACCTTCTGCAGCAAGTCCAGCCATCGCAACAACTGCCAACCTGATAGTAAGTATCAAAGCTTGAGAATCTTATGCTTATTGCATTTACTCTCATTTCCTTAGTGTAGTTGATCCCAACCTTTCGTATTACCTAATGTCTGTGTCTGTGTGTGCACCTATAGTTGGGTATGTCTGTCTACACATGTATATGCATTTAAGACACGGGAGCTGGATACGTAAACTCCAGATCCCTCAAACAGAAATACTAATGGATTTTCATGATAACATTTAGATTAAGGCGTACTCAATGCCTACCTGTCAAGTTCCTTGGAATCAAGCTGCCCACTATAAATCAACTTTTCCAGTCTGTCATCAATAAGATTGACATGCTCTTTGCCAATATCCAACGAGTAGCCCAAGATAGGGAGTCCGAGCAGATAAGAAACTGAAATTTCAAGAAGCAAGGTCTTATGAATGCAGCCAAATTGAGCTTACAATGTTGTATGTTTAAATCTCGAAAGGAGAAGGTAATACTTAAAAAATGAGCTGCTTCATGCCGAGCTATCCTCTCCTGGTAATCAGGGAAGAAAGATGAAAAGCCGCCAATTGCAGCTTGAAGAAGCCTACGAATATTAATGTTGATCATTAAACCATCAGTTCTTCCTCTAAATGATGAATGTCGAGGGATACAGTGTCCAAGCTTTTAAGTAAGTTTTGACAGAGTAGCAAGCTGTTACCCAGGTGAAATGCTACCAATAGCCAAGACTATCAACGAGATGCTTCCAATAAGGTATGGCACAAAGAATCCCCAGTCCTGCAGTAAGCATCATAGCACATGCATTACTTATTTTCCTGATTACTTTGTTAGGTATACTTAGTTTCTATTAGCATTTTCCCCATCACATGCATACATATTGGCTTAATCATCTAAAAGTAAGAATGAATTGGACAGCTGAAGAATGCACATTAAAACCATAACATGCTCAGATCTTAATACTGTCACGACACACTCGCACATCGAATCCAGACTGATCATTTAATTGTTTTTTATTGTATTTTGGTATTTCACGTCGTTCCTAAAGATGAATTGTCAAAGATTTGACTGACATTCCTTACTTATGCTCATGTTAGTGTTAGGTTTACTGATGCAATCACTTACCCCTGGAAGCCGACCAGCAAGCACTCCCAAGAATCCTGTTGTTCCAACTACTGTGAAAAGAAAAGCCGCCTGTATTACTAAAACAAATTAACTGTAGCCATGGGTGATTGAAACCAGCCGCCAAAGTATGACACAAAGGTGATATTTACACAAAGCTGAGTCAAGCAAAGTCTTTTCTGCCAATATGTAAGTTATCTTCCTTGCAATGTGAAAAAACTTCTATTCTCTTATCTCAGATTATGACTGGAGTATCATTGAATCTTTTCAGCATTTTGTGGAGAATTTTGCTTATACAAGATCTCTTTTTCTAGGAATAGCAGATATGATACAGAATCTGATGGAGCATAGTGCTCCAACCATGTATGGTCACATTAAAAGTGCATCTTTTATTCTTGTTCGCCAGTTTAATGATACTTACATCATTTCTGACACTTGGGATTGCGAGGTTCTCCGCATTTTTAATTCCAAGACTTGTTAGCTCCCGAAGAGATGTCTAGTGCATGAGATTTAGAAGTCAAAAGTTTGTTCTGTAAACTAAGTAAGAAGAGATTGTTGTGCTTAGAAGAAGAAATGTTTGGTCTCAATTATCAACGTGTCATCACAATCATGATATTAATAAATTGCTTTCAATTAGAGTTTAAGTGATAGATTCGATTCAATAACGTAATAATACATCATTGAACCCTAAAGACATAGGTTGAAATCGACCGTTCGACAAGAGACGTATGGTTGAGAATTCCATCTCTTTGCCCAACCTACTTCACTTAAAGCATCAAGAGCCTCTTTAACAGCAGCACTATCTTTCTGCAGAAAGTAAATAGCTTAGAGGATCAGTTGGTTATGAAAACTTGGTTTGTCCTAAAAGCTTAAACTCTAAAACCAAACCAAGAAAAACGAAAGCTGTGCATGGCAAGCAATCATCAGCACTAAAACAACGAACAAGAAGAAGTAAAAACCTTAGCTAGAGCAGATTGAAGGGCACTGAGATTGACACCAGGTGTTGTGGAAGACGAGGAGGATGCTCTAATTTGGAATTTGGAAGGAGCAAATGCAAATGAAATTGCAGAATGTAAAGTGAACATTTCTTCCGACAATGTGCGCGTTTGTTTGGGGAAGGAGAAGAATTGAAGGAAGTTGGCTGTTGAGATAACTGTTGTGTGGGCTTGGCGCCAGGATCAGTTTCATACCCACGTGTTGCGACATCAACCAACAAAGCCATGCACTGAACATGCCAAATACGACGGCGTATGAATCGTCTGTTTCGGCTGAAAACAGAAAAAAACAAAAACCGTTGTTGAGAGTGGGATTTGAACCCACGCCCTTTCGGACCAGAACCTTAATCTGGCGCCTTAGACCAACTCGGCCATCTCAACTGTACTCTTACTTCTTTCGGTTGAAGATTTTAAAATGTTTTAACTGCTTCTGTTCATTACAATTGAAGATTGCTGATAAGAAGTGGAATAAAGACGTTTCCGTACTATATTATATAGTCCCTTTTTCTCAAAATACTCAGCTTTTACAGTAAATTATAGTTCTTTGTTGTTCTCTGTCTTTCTATTTTCGTTCCTATTTGAATGATACATCTTACAAAATTTCAAGATACAACGGATGAATACAAAGCTATAATCTTTGGGTCTGCCTGAAAGGAAGCAAAAAGTACCTACATAAAGATTTTGGATGGTCTCTGTACCCATCTTGCTAATTCCGTTCTTAAAACATTCAAACCAAGAAATAGCAATTCTGTATCCATTTTTGTCATGAATTGAGGAGGATACAGAAGCCGGAACCCATCCAACCCGGTAGCTCTGCACTCATAAATTATCCAAATCTTGCTTCAATGACCAAAAATATAACTCAGCCCCTTGAAGCTCAGGGTGACAGACCTCGCTTCCTACTTTGGTCAATCTCGAAACCCAGGCTTACGGATATCAGAAACTGCAAACTTTTCATGGTCAAAGGGATATTCTGGGAATAGAAATTCACGCTCATCTGACGTAGCATCGGCAATTCTTTTATAGCCTCCATTTTTTCATGAATTGAGGTGGATAACTCGGTAGCTCTGAGTGCACAACTTCGCCGCTCTGGTAGATGCACTCCATAAATTATCAGAATCTTGATTCAATACACAATTCTGACCAAAAATATAACTTATAGCAAAAGATCTTGGAAGCTCAAAGTCACATATTCGACCCTAATGACATATCAGATGCTAATTGGAGTTCAAGTTGAAGAATTCTAAAACAAACTTAACAGCCCACAAATTGCAAGTAAGATCACAACCAAAACAAGAGATGAGAACATCATAAGACGGCAATTCAAACTAGAATCTTTATTAATTCCGAGACTGGATATAACTACTGCAAGAAAAGGAAAATGAAGCCGAACAGACTAGTAATAAGGATAATTGATACAAATGCCAACACCTTACAAGTGTACCCACAAAGAACTACACTTGAGAGACACAAAGCATATTGATCGGCAATTATAATAATACCTAATTGCCCATAAGTTCGTCTCTTAAACGCCATATCGCAAGTATAAAGCAGATCAATATCTTTAATCGTCTAACCCGCGTTTGCTTGTTTAAAGCTTTAAAATTTCCCGCTGAGAACTCGAAACCCTTCCTCTTGAAAAAATAAAGGTAAGAGCACGGAGTTCGTGAACGTTTATCCAATCAACCCACCAATAAACCGATGTCGCATCACTCCACTTTCCCCCTCTGAATCTTCACCAGAAAACCGGGAACCGGAAGAGAACTCGGCGGAGGAGAAGCCACGACCGTAGATCCAGCATAAACGCCGTCTATAAATCGGTTAATCTCCCGTGCCCTAATCTGTTTCTGTACGATCTCGGGGTCGGGCCCAAGCCGATCCGTGGACCCCAAGACCAGATCGGGGTGCCTCGGTCTCCGCTTATCGGCTACCGCGCGATCTTCAAACGACCCCAACGACTCACCGCGTTTGAGGATCTTAACCTGGCCCATCACGAGGTTCTTGGCGGGAGCCTTGGATACCATGGATTGGCACGCTTTGGTGCGATTGAGGTTCTTGGAGGCAACAGTACGCTTTCTTCGCCGAGAATTAGGATTATGATGGATCGGCATCTTGGTTAGGGTTAGGGTTCCGTTGCGTAAACGGCCACCGCCCGCAAGGCAGTCTTGTGATCGAAGAATTGAAGTACCCATCCCCTCTCTCTATCTCTCTAACGCCCTTTCTCTCTCTCTAACTGTTCAAATACGTTGGTTTAGGCGTACGTGACTGGTGGGATTTATAGAGGAGGCTTCGTAAATAACGAGTCGGTGATGGCTTTCTAATTACCAGAAACGCCACTTAGTTGCAGTTTGGAATGTAAGAAGGGGTTGGGGGCATTATGGGGAAAATATTGACGCTAACTTCGTGGCAGTTGCTTTAGGCAGACTTCGGTTGAGGTGGTTATTTTTTAGTTTATTTTTTAAATTTCTAATTTTACTAAATATCTACCACTAGAGCTCTTGGGCTTGGCCCAACGAAGAGTGCAACGGACCTTCGTATATAAATGAAGGTTTGCAATGAAAGGCCTACTAGAGTTTTTCTTTTTAATTTTAAAGCTTTCAAGAAGTTCAAAATTGAGCTCTATGGAATGAAAATTAATGGTTGATATGAACCTATCATTGAAGGCCTAAGAGGTTCATTCCTTAGTTTTGGGTAATCCTCCATTCTTCTCATAATCTAGAGGAATGAGAGTGAGTATAGAGTTTTTATCAGTTGAGCTTTTCTGAGAAGAGCTTTTCTAATAAGTTAGTTGCCTATTTGGTTGTCATTTAAAAAAGAGTTTTTTTTAAAGAACTTCATACAATAGACTATTTGACGATATAAAAATTAAAAAACAATTTTAATTTTAACTATATTTTATTTTGTAATAAAAATTATTTATGCATATAAATATATTAAATAATATGCAAAGCGCATTATATTAATTATTATATAGTTTTAAGCTATATAAAACATAAATGAAAATATATCTACCCAAATCTTTTTATAATATAAATAAAACTAATATGAAAAATAAATATTAAAACATATAAAAAAGTCAAATAATATTATATAAATCTTAAAATAAATGTGAAGATGTATTTGTAGATATTATGGGAATTATGTATAAAACATAAGGGCCAAAAGGGACTAAACATAGACTCATTAATTGATCTGAAAATTTTACACGAAAAAAAAACTCTTTTGAAAAGTTCTAAATTTGAGCTTATTAAAAAGCTACATTTTAACTGCCAAAAGAGCTATTTTACTAAATATTTTTTTATTTTACAGCTAAATACTCATTTTAAAAAAACTTTTACGATAAAAACAAATGCTTATTTACTCTTTAAAAGTTTAACCGGCACTAAATAAGCGCTATATTGAATTTGGTACTTTGGTCAAATATTTAACTTTTACTAATGGTTGTCTTCCAACCAAACAAAGTACGATGGGTAGGTCAGGTCCCCATTTCTCATCCCCATTTCTCACTGTCTTGCGACGACGAGAATGGAATATTTGACCCTTTGGAGGCCGTACACCAATTTCATTCGCAGGCTCAGCTTGACTTTCAGATTTAGTTATGATTTGTTTGAGATGTGTGCCATTTAGGAACTCATCCTAAACAAAATGAATCACAATGGACAAAAGCTAAGAACATTATTTCCAAAAGGGAAGATACATATTGATTTTGTGCACACCCTCTAAGAAACACACGGTACATCTTTTAAGATTAAAGTCTTAACTATTATATCTCAAACGACAAATCTTAGCGTACAAGACTCTCCGCTTTGGTTCGGATACGATCATTAATTATTCGCCTTGTTTCGGATACGATCGTTCATTATTCGTGAGGTTATTTCCGTGAAATCCAAAACATGTAAGTCCAAGTAATGATTTAAGTTATACTTATAAATCATTGAGAAATAATGAAGATTAATACAATAAATGTCTATCATAGCATACTTTTGATAATTCTAACTGAAACTAATATATTAAATTATTAATTACTTAAAAATCTTATATAACGAAGGAAAATAAACAACCATACTGTTATGTCCCTTTCGGCTTACTTCTTTTTACATGCAATGTCTCTTTTATTTAGACAATAAATGACATTGAATTCAAAGCTTCACAACTCTCAATGCGTTACTTGAACATCAAGTCTTAGTCTGGTCGTCTGGTCTTCCATATTCTACTGCATCTCTTTCTCTGTGTTCTTCTTAATCTTATATTGTAAGCTCGCCGATTTTGGCCTTTAAATCTATGGTCTCTCATTCAATGCTCTCCGCTGCTGTTTCTATTCCTCTTCTCTCTTCATCTCCAATAATCATTTTTCTTATAACGTAAGTTTAAAGAGCTACATTGCATGCACGTGAATCTATATAAATGTGTGTGTTCGTGTCTGTGTGTCTGTGTGCATTAGCTTCTTCAAACACACTTCTTACACCATAATTCTCTCTTAAACTCTCTGTTTTCGATCCCTTCTGCTGTTATTGATTAGTTTCTGAAATATTCATGATGTTGTGTAAGGACACAAGCTGGTGGGTTTTCACACTACCGGCATTTCTCGGGTCCAAAACCCTTCTAGATGGCTACTTTTTGTGTCTACTTGTTGTGATCTGTGTATCTCTTACATGGGCATTTTCTGCTGGGGGAGTTGCTTGGAGAGATGGCAGAAACCAACGAGGTCTTGTCTCAATCCCAGGGCCTCGAGGTTTGCCAATCTTTGGTAGTCTCTTTACTCTGAGTAGGGGCTTGGCTCATCGTTCGTTAGCCGCTATGGCGTGGAGCCGAGCCAACACTGAGCTCATGGCGTTTAGCCTAGGAGCCACTCCTGTGATTGTGGCTTCTGACCCTCACACTGCCCGAGAAATCTTGACTTCTCCTCACTTCGCTGACCGTCCGATCAAACAGTCGGCTAAGTGCCTCATGTTTAGCCGAGCCATAGGTTTCGCACCTAACGGTGCTTATTGGAGGCTACTGAGACGGATCGCTTCCTCGCACCTCTTCGCTCCCCGGCGCATTTTGGCCCACGAACCTCTCCGTCAGCTAGAGTGTCTCGACTTGCTGAGAAACGTAGCGAACGACCAGAAACAAAACGGGCTTGTCTCGTTAAGACGACACCTTCAGCTCGCTTCCTTAAACAACATCATGGGAAGTGTGTTTGGAAAGAGATATGACCCTTTGGATGATAGTGAAGAGCTCGAGGAGCTTAGAGATATGGTAAGAGAAGGGTTTGAGCTATTGGGTGCTTTTAACTGGTCTGATCATTTACCATGGTTGAACTATTTCTACGATCCATTTCGTATCAATGAACGTTGCTTGAAACTCGTTCCCCGAGTCAAGAAGTTCGTTAGAGGAATCATCGAAGAGCATCGTCTTAATATGAATAAGACAAGAAAGGAGTATGAAAATGGTGATTTTGTTGATGTTCTGCTATCTCTTGAAGGTGAAGAGAAGCTCCAAGACGATGATATGGTTGCTGTTTTATGGGTAACTATGCCATAACCCTAACTTGGACCTGTTAAAGTGTAAAGATTAACTCTGTTTTTAACTGTGCAGGAGATGATTTTCAGAGGAACTGATACGACAGCTCTCTTGACTGAGTGGGTTATGGCGGAACTGGTGTTACACACAGATGTACAACAAAAGCTTCGAAGAGAGCTTGATGACGTGGCAGCTCAATATGGAAGCTTAAGGGATTCTGCGTTGGCAAAGTTGCCATATCTGCAGGCTGTGATTAAGGAAACCTTGAGAATACACCCACCTGGACCACTCCTTTCCTGGGCCAGGTTGTCCACGTCAGACGTCCAGCTTGGCAATGGAATCTTGATTCCCGCTAACACGACGGCTATGGTCAACATGTGGGCCATCACACATGACCCTCAAGTGTGGGAAGATCCACTAGAGTTCAAGCCGGAGAGGTTTATCGGCGCTGACGTGGACGTGAGAGGTGGTGATCTGAGGCTGGCACCGTTTGGAGCTGGTCGTAGGGTTTGTCCCGGAAAGAGCCTGGGATTAGTGACTGTTGCACTTTGGGTGGCTAAGTTGGTGCACCATTTCAACTGGGTTCAAGACCAAACGCACCCAGTTGATCTAAGTGAGGTCTTGAAGCTCTCTTGTGAGATGAAGTACCCATTAAGTGCTGTGGCTACGGAGGAAGTTCGTGTCTCTTTCTAGGGTTTTAATTATTGTAGGTGGCAAAACCAGACATTTTGTTTTCCTTAGGGTTTCTCTATTTTTTGCCACATTTTCCAAATTAAAAAATTGTACCTTTTGGTGATGATTTTGTTATTACGGTGTGAAACAAAAGAAACAAAAGCATCGTCGTCATCGTCTTCTTCTTCATCGTATTATTATATATGGTTGTGTAATTAATGTCTGGTCTAGTTTCAAGATAAACAAGTTGCAGGATTGAAGCCGAAAGGCAATCCAGCCAGCTCGCAGTTTCTTGCTAAACGTAAGTGCAGTATTTGTCAGTAGGGTCAGTACTACGGCAACGGCAAGACCATAGATTTGTAACCCCAGAGCAGTGTACTTGGTTTCCTTCTTTATTTTATTTTTACTGACGAAGTGCAAAGTTAATCGGAATAAAAGGTTTGATTTATCAACTCTTAAACTGTTTTACATGCCAGATAGAGCACAGCACAGACAGAGAGAGAGAGCCAGGGAGACTGGGACGGGTCGAGCATCAAGAACATGCAAAACCTCGTGAAAGTATCAATTATACGACTGATATGCAATGCTTTTAAATTTTCTGTCCTGAGAAACAAACAGAGGTATATCATATACGTAAAGCGTGCAGTGGGATAGGTATCATCACTACTGCAAAGCCAGCTAAGCTACTCTGATCTGTAAAAAAGAAAGAGGAGAGAGCTGATGGATGTTGACGGAGGACGGACACCGACAATTAATGGCAAGAGTGAAGTGCGTGCCAATAGCTATCGGGTCGTCGTCTTCAGAACTTTATCAGAAATATTAAAGAAAACCATTTTGGTTTGGACTTTGGAGTTCGTACTTTCAAAGTACAGGTATGGGATGGTGGGAACCAGACAAAAGAGTAAAGACCCTCTTATCAAAAATGACAGGATACGGGTAAAGAACGGCCGAAGGCGTATACAATTTAATTTTATATTTTATTTAATGTAAATAATTGAGTAATATAAATAATAATGAAAGAGTTATATAATATTTTTATATAACAATTAGGCATTACACAAGTGATCATATTTTATATAAATGATTATCAATATATTTATTATAAAAATAAAAAATAATATACATAGTAAAATATTAATAAATAAAAATTTTATAAAATCAAAAATTCATTATTCAACCTTTTTAAAAGAAACTAGAACTTAATAATAATAATAATAATAATAATAGTAATACGTGTTATTATTAAGTAATCCAAAACAAAATAAAAGATGAAGGTTTACAATACAAACAGTTTTAACAATAATCTTAATTAATATTAAAAATATAAAATTCTTTCAAAAAATTAAAAAAGATGATATATATGATTCAAGTTCTCTCGTAGATGATTCAAGTACAAATCAAATAATACAGAAGCTACAGAAGCTAGTTCTGAAGCCTTTATTTAAACATATGAAGTTTCTACAACACCATTTGAATCTTCATATATCTTAATTAGGGATGGTAATGGGTAGGGTTCGGTTCAGGTTTTACTCAACTCATATCCATATCTATTTTTTATGACTCAACCCATATCCATATCCATATCCATCGGTTTTTACGATTTACTACCCATA
>JANKOE010000206.1:2643858-2658912 GCA_026284465.1 Erythroxylum citrifolium | reverse complement strand
TTTGACTCTGCAGAAGCAGCTGCACTTGAATATGATAAAGCTGCTCTCAGGTTTAAAGGAAGCAAAGCCAAACTTAATTTCCCTGAAAGAGTTCAAGAAAGCGATACAGGTTACCTGACCACCAGTACTCTTCAGGATTTTCATGCACAAGAAGCTGCAAATCCAATCACTTTCCCTTCGGTTCCTCCACAAGTGTATTCATCCTATGGAAATCCTTTTCAGTATCAACAACTCTTTCCAGGTGGAACATATGGCTTGAACTATCCTCCACAGTGGACTTCATCAGCCACATCTTCGTCATCATCTTCTTCTTCTTCGTCTGGAGCCTCTCAACAACAAGAAGTAGGACTTCCAATGTACCTTGGAAGCTATCCTCGTAGTGATCCTACTACACATAGAAGGAACTTTCATCCTAGCAAGCCAAGAGAGTAATTTTCTTTGCACTGAACTCGTTTTGCCTGTCTTTTGGGTTTCTTTGCTTTCCATTAGCTTGTTTGTCTTCCTCCTTTGAACTAGAAGGTCCTCCTTTTCTCATTTAAGTGTTCAATTGCACACTTGATTAATATTATAATTTCGGGTTATTGAAATAATGAGATTTTTTATGTTATAGTAAATCAAAATATAATACAAGGAAAAACTTTATAACCATTTTGTGATGATTATAAGTGCTATAAAATAAACTTTTTTAAAACTAAATAAAATAGCATTTAGTAGTATATCAATTTAGTAATGTTAAAATTATTTTCAAGTATTCTTATATAGTTTATAAGGAGTAGGATCATACTTTACTTTCCTTTTTCAGAGTAATTGCAACCTAAGAAAAGCATATTATTTGACAAGGATTAAAATCCAAACTCCATAGAAGCCTCAGGCTTTCAAGCTTTCACTCTACTTATGTTTATCTCTATCTCCCTCTTATCACCTTCTTCTTACTAACTAACATAACTAGACAGTGCGCTAACCTCTCTTCTTCATCATCAGACAGCTCTACAATCTCCAACTTCGTGCATGCCCTTTATAAATACCTCCCGTCTTCGTCTTTGTCTTCCTCGTCACGCAAATTCCAGATGATGAAATAAAAAACAGCCTTGCCTTTCAGGTTACTTCTCATGATTCCCAGATATGGAGGTTCAAGGACCTTTAGAGAGATAACAACCTTGAGAGCTGGGAAAAAAAAAGTTGGTTACAAGTGGTCGAGTTTCACATGTAAGCAAGTAGATATAAGATTCCCATATTCGATAGGAAACATTGAAGGAACTCTTAATGCGCACTTGCATTCCAAAGGGCCCATTATCGGTCCAAATCGTGATGAATGAGCCATCGATCATATGAAACAAGAGGTTTTTATGACTAATAACAAACAGAGTTAGTGGTTAGGAGGACGCATTGATTAATTCAGAGATATAAATATCTGTGTGCGTGTAGGCTACGAGAGTGGAAGTGTGTAGGTTGTCATGAAAAACGGCGAGACTAGTGACGGTAGTTTGACAAAGTTGATAGTGCAATGTAAACTAATGGGTCGGTTTCAGCGCAAAAGCGGACAGGAACTTAGTGGAGGATCGAGATAGAGACATAACAGAAGAAGTCGAGTTGTAGGGTCCGTATGTGTGTGTCGTGTTAGTTTCGGTCAGAGTTTGCTCAGACGCTTACACACCAGACAACGCAAGTTACACGTTGGGAGAGGTTCGACCAATTGGCCTTGACAATCTCTAACTACTAATCCTAATTCGAGTTGCATAAATTTTATAAGAATTATTTTAATTCTTAACTTCTTAGGTCTTAATAGTTTGGATTTTTTAACAATTACTTAAATAAAATTTGATTTACATATTATATACAAACACAAAATTATTTAATATACATTTAAAAATAATAATTATAATTTAGCAAAATAAAAATAAAATAAAAATGTGACTTATTTTATCACTTGCCATTGCTTATTTAATATTATTAAATATTTATTTTTTTGGATTCGGGAAAACTCCATAGGCGGGCCAAGCGAGCACACCTCTCTGAAGGCCCAATTGGCGCACTACCCCACATACCGGCCAAGCGAGCGCACCTTATCATTGAGGACTTAACTAATTCTTCACCTATAGGTAAAACCCCGGTTGCCCCAAGCTCTTACAAGAGGGGCTAGCATGGAATCGAATTTGGGACCTAACCGAAGCCAAGTCCCGCTCTCAACCATCGAGTCACACCCTTTGAGAGCTTTGTCAACTAATTTACATATTATGTACATTCAAAATTTTATTTAATACGCATTTTAAAATAATAATAAAATATTTTTATCAAAATAAAAAATATTTAATTTATTGTACCACTTGTCACTAATTATTTAATATTAATCTTCAATTAACTAAATATGCATAGTTTTATAAAATTATAATACTTTATCAAACTATAAATAATTCCCTAGTGGAAAAGGAAGTACGATGAAAGGACACAACAATCGAATCATCATCGTTAAATTCAACTAAAATAGTTTTTCCACTTAGACAAATATAGAAGAAGACAAGATTTACACGAGACCTCACATGTTGGTTGCATGCTTGGTAGTTGGTAGGGTAAGAAGCCGCCAAGGGCGAAGCCGCGTTTATATAAGAACTACCAGATGTAAATTGCGCAAAATGTGCGGCATTTATAAATATGTTATATTATTTAAAGCTAATGTATAAATTAATATTATGTAATTTAAAATTTTGTTGAAAAAAATAGAATCGGATAATTGCGGATGAAATTTTGTCAAAAGAGGTAAAAGTATAAAATTTCAACATTTAGAATGAATTAATAAAATAAGTAAGTTGAAATTAAAAAATAAAAAATAAGAATCAAAGCCATCGGATAAAACAAACTGATTGTGCGTAGTATCATCCTAGTAGTAACTAATAAGTAACGAAGTTGAAGTAACCAAGTCGAAGTCACGGTTGTGATTAATAAGTCACAGGCGTGACGATGAGATGGAAGCAGGAGTTGGTGAATCAAAGGGACGGTGTATTGAATACACTTAACAATTATATTTTAATTATAATTAATAAAATTTTTAATCAATTAATTATATTGTAATTAATTAATTAATTATAATTTAATTGATTAATCAATCACTTATCGTTTAGTTAATTAATTATTTATTTTTATATGTATTAGATATGTTATAATTAATTAATCAATTAATTATGTTTTAATTAATCAACTAATTAATAATATTTTAACGAATTAATTAATTATATTTCATAAAAATTTTATGAAAATACGTATGTGTCAACCACAACTTTGACATCGACTTCGACTTCGACTTCTTTACTTATTAATGTGGTCACGACTGTGACTTGTTAGGGCCGTGACTTGTTAGTCACATGCGTGAATTCGATGCACGACTGTAGGTTAACAAGTTACAGTCGTGGTTATTATTAGTAATAATAATAATAGATGAGAATAGGGATGGCAATGGGTAGGGTTCGGTTCGGGTTTTTCTCTACCCATATCCATATCGATTTTTTATGACTCAACCCATATTCATATTCATATCTATCGATTTTTACGATTTACTACCCATATCCAAATCCATTGGGTTGTTCGGGTTTTTGGATATCCATCGGGTTGTATAGCACATAAAAATATAACTTCTAAATAGAAAATATAAAGAGTAGATTTTTGCAAACGCTCCAAATCAAAATTACTTTAATAATAATAAGTCAAGATTTTGATTTGTATGTATTAAAAAATCATAAAATTGGAATAATAAAAATCATAATGTCTAGTACAAAGACAACATACATTTTTTATAATTTAGAACTGGAACAAAGATTGAAATAATTAAAGCTTCAAATTGTCTTTGCGTGAACTTCACAACATTCAAAACTCCATCTCCATATCACTTGCATTATTATCGTCCTATAAGAAAATAAAATATGATGAAAAATGTGAGTACTGAAAAGTAAAGTGGAGATTTTAAAGTTGTTTCTTCTTATAAAACTGTAATATTTTATTATATCTAAACATAAATATTCAAGAAAAAATAGAAAAAATATAGTTAATAAAAAACGGGTAAGATATGGGTATCCATGGTTCGGATTTTATTCAACCCATATCCATATCCATTTTTTATGACTCAACCCATATCTATATCCATATCTATCGATTTTTACAATTTACTATCCATATCCAAATCCATTGGGTAGGATAGTGCGAATATTAATCGAGTTGAAAACCTACTACCATCTCTAATCTTAACCTTCAAAATTTGATGTTGATTAATCATCACTCTACCACTTTGATAGCTCATTGCGTATGTGATTAAGTTTTTGAATGCACACTTAATACTGTTAATTAGATAATTTGAATAAATTATTTAATAAATTAATAATTTGGAATTAACCCTTAAACTTATTTCAATTAATTAGGAATACCGTACATCAATTATGCATGTTATTTGATACATAATATTACACTTAGATTAATTAATATTTAACCAAAATTCTCCAATTGATATTTTAAACATTTTGTAACTAAAAACCCTTAAAGAGTGGATGTTAAAGTGGCCAGTTCATTAGGGCTGTGACAACCTCGATTAGATGCAAAAGTTAATAACTTTCATACTGTTTCAATACTATTTTTTGTCCGGTACAACACAGGTAAGTACGTTACGGTATTCAGAACATTGGTTACGAATCATGTCTAAGAGAAGGGTTCAAATCCTCTGTTCCAATTACCCTCTTTCAACTTTCTTTCCGCCCCAATGTCAAAACTACCTCTTGGATCAGGATAATTGGAAAAGAGGATTTCATGCCCTAAGAGGAAAAGTTCAAATTTTTATATAATTGATTTGCAAGTATGAATGAATATTATCAAGATAACAGTTTATTTGTCATATCATAATCTTTAACCAGGCCATGTTAAGAGCCACAAAAATCAATCTGACCTGAGTTTCTGTGAACCAAATACAAACATAATCTTCAACCTTTCCTTCGATTCTGTATCACATCAGATTCCAACCCTTCCACATCAGGAACATATATGCACGGCCCGGGCCACATCTCGGCTGATAAATACGAAACAGGATAGGACCGAAAAGAACCGGCTTTATGCGCTCTCTTCCTCTAAGAAAGTCTCGATTTGTTCAAGTGCCTGGCAGAAAGTTAAACTTCAGTTAGCTGAAATACCAGATAGCTGGAAAAGGTGAATTCAAGAAGGCATTGCAGCAAGATGGAGTTCAATGTATTTAAAACATTACCACCCTAGTTTCACATCAGCAGGAACAATATACGACCTAGAAAGATACCTCGATTGCAATTATATTCGGTGTGAGACTTAATACATCGTTATGCCCCAGCTTGGCCGCAATATCTGCATGGAGGAAAGCTCGACTCTAATTCTCAGGGAATAACATGAAAAATTTAGAGATCACACAGAAAACTGTATCCTTGCAATTCAGTAACAGAGTAAACAATGTGTTTCACTGTGAACTGGACACAAGTTTTAGCCCACTTACTTTCTAGAGAGACCCTAGCATTAGCATTTTCATAGGCGTCACTTCTCTCCTCGAAAAGGGTAGATAATCGCTTTAAAGCCTATAAGGAAAAAGACGAGATGATTCGATTATGAGCATTGCAAACCACATTATATACATAGAAAAACGTGAGATGTCAAATACACCACCTTTGTGTATGCATCGCCTGGTTCATGATGCAAAAGGGGTCGAGAATGAGTTCCAACAGCAGCTATTCTTTCTGCCAAGGCTTCCAGAGGTACATCCAGCCAGACACTGATTCCCTTATTCATATATTCCCTGGTAAACAAACACATCGGTTCCTGATTCACAGAGCCAATAAATGTCTACAAATGCCAGGATATAGACAGCAACGTACTTATTGCGTTTAAATGCATGCAGTATCATACCAATTGATAGGTCGCACAACTGCACCTCCACCAGTAGAAACAACAAGTCTATGCATTAGAGATAGCTTCTTCAAGGCCTCAGTCTGAAATGAAGATTGTAAAAAGTTGATTATCTATGTTCCAGGAGAGTTGGTCGAGTATTAAACTCTATGTCAGTGGTTTTCCCGATTTTATGTTGTCAAGAAATCAAATGGCAATTTGACTAGGGACAGAAATTAGTTCATTTGCACAGGTTTACTTATGTTTTGGTTTAGGATTCAAGTATCTATTAGGTTAAGATATCATTTTGAGTCCCTGTCGTGTTAGGATACAGTGACAAGATTCTTGTTTGTAAGTATGAACTTTTAGTTTACAAAGAACAGAGAAAAGCTTTGCTCAAATTTCTAAATTAGAAGTTTGGAAGTTTCATACCTACTTCCCAAGAGTAATTCTTAGAACTATGATTGATTCCTAAAACCCTAGAAGTGAAATTATGGGGGTGAGACAAATAATTATTTTTCTAATAAACCATAGTTTCCGAACATGGTTGTTCGCATCATGTATTGACATCTGTCTGCATCACAGTTAATACATAAAAAAGAAGAGACCAACAAAGAAGTGGATAGTTATTATTAGTCTAGAATTGATTGAGCTAATTAGCAGAGAAATAAAGTTCAAGGAATGCACCGATTATATGAAATGTGAAGAGTGCTTGAAATATCATGCTTCATAAATACCTCTCTCTGTCTGAAGAAAGTCTCTCCATGAAGGTTAAAGATTTCAGCAACAGAAGTTCCTTGTACAGCCTGCTCCACCAATTTGTCACTGGAGAGAAAAGGGAAAGGAAATAAATTAAAATTGATATTTCATAGAAAAACCAAAAGAGTGGATGCAATTACATTCAAATGCAATTTATCTAACATCTGACGCATATTCTTTCTTGTTTCATCAAAGTTTATAATAGGTAGCTCATCTGTCTGAACACTAAATAATAAGGGGATTACAAGGACAAACCTGTCAAAGAATGAGTAATCAAGTACTTCAGATAGAACCTTTCCAATAGTGGTTTTTCCAGAGCCCATCATTCCTAAAATCGGATCATTTAGTTAACTACTAATGGACTGAATTCGTCTAACAGAAGATAACTGATTACGAATATCAACTCACCGACAAGATAAATGCAGCGTCCATTTAACAAGGGCTCAATCTCTTGTGATTTGTTCTGTTTATTATATCAATATAATGTGAGAATTATGTGCAACTAATGTTGTACGTGGGACAGAAAACTGAGTTCTTGGATCCATGAGTTCCAAGCCCATGAACCATCTATACACTATAGATTCCAGGAAATCACTAAGAAAATAAAGTGACTGTAAAACCACATATTTGCAGATTAAGATTAGAATTTGTACCTTCAAAATCAAAGCCTCTTCGTCTGAAGCAGGAGAACTTTCAGATTCCAAAGTTGAAGCTACAAAGGAAATGACAAAAGAATGTCAATGTTCAAAAGCTAAGACGACCTCATGGATTCGTTCTATATTGCTCATCAAAATTTCATTTCTACTAATTAAACTATTCTAAGCATCTGTCATGGATTGAACACATACCCCAGAATCATGCTCTTTTAAACTATCAGAATCAGAGAGATCAATGGCCACTTATTATGCAGCGACAACACAGAAATTTACCAGATGTTCACAATGTTACTAACTAGAAAACTCATATCAATAAGAAATCAAACAAAAATATCTGCAGAGAACCACCACGGCTCTCCAATTTACTTTACAATTTTGAAACTTAAATTGTCAAATTTCACAAGTAACAAAAGAACTCATGTCCCTAGTTGGTTATGTTGCTTTAAGCAAGTATATTTAGTCACATGATATAGCACTACATAGGACTACTTTAACATTTGAAAAATGGAAGAGGAAATGGAAAGAGAAGAAATTGCTCGAGGAATTACCAGGAAAGTTATTAAGTGAACATGAAACAGCCAGAGGCAATAATCTATGGCGATTCTTGTTTCTCGAACATTGTAAATTAGTCGAAGCAAAAACTTGAATCCGCTGATGTTCCTTCAATCTCCTTGAAAACGTCAACGAATCCTTTGGCTTTGTCCTCATGTTTGCTGGATTTATCCGTATACAAGAAAGTTGCAAACATTGAACAACTTTAGCGTCCATGTCAACTCCAAAGACCGATTCTTTCAGAGACCCTCTTCAACCAATGTCTTAAATCAAACGACTGAAAAAATGCGCAGAGCAAAAGAACAGACCTCAAACGACTGAATCAATGCGCAGAGCAAAAGAACAGATCATAACACGTATCATTCATCACCAGTTCACCGGAAAACAAGTTGACAAATTAATCGACTTAGCAATCAAAGGAACAGTCGAATGACAGAAAGAGGAAAAACCCACATGGAGATAGTGCGAAAGATAGGATCTTGGAACAGAATTCGAAGAATTTGAGAGGCTGGTGGGAACTGGGAAGTTGTTCCTGTGCTTCTTCCTCTTCAGTTTGTGTGGTTGGTAGTTTTGATTCATTAGTGTTAGGTTGGGTTGGTGGATCTTTTTTTTTTTGGTTGAAAAAGTTGGTTGGTGAAATTTTAAGTAAATCAAATATTTAAGGAAAAAAAAGTTTGCCTTCAAACTTGAAACTTGAAAGTCCAAATTTTTCAGTAAATTCTCCTTATTAATACAAATTATCTAAAAATCATTGAATTTAATAAGAAGTATTTATTAATACTGTGTAATAATATAACTTTTTAATGTTTTAAATTCATACATAATCCTTTAGTTTTTTTATGTTTAAGTTTGAACTTTTATAAAATAATTCAAATTAATTAATTTTAATTTCAATTTATCGACTAAGTTATTCAAAATAAGAGAAATAATTTATATCTTTACAATATACATTTGAAAGCTTGTTCATTATATACTTAAAATAATAATTATAAAATTTTATTTTTAAAAAACTCAAATTTAAGTCTCCAACCAAAGACTAAAAAGGAATATCAACTATATAGACAAAATTTAGTCAACGAATCTTGGACTCAATATTCTTCCTCTCTTATATGTAAAATTAATATGATGAAACTATCAATATATATATATATATATTATATGGTAGTCCATGATAAAAAAATAGGTTTATTTTAATATGATAGGATTTGTTAAAAATATATGGTATTAAAATTAAAATTATATGATATTAAAATTAAAAGCACTAATATTATGATAAGATAATTAGTATCTTTTGAGGTAGGTAAGTGAAGAGTTTGCGCGGAACTCGTGAGATTAGAGATGACGATAGGTTGATCATGTGTCAGATTTAAGTATTTTTAATGGGTCGACCAATGAGTTAGGTACAAACTTAATTAAAAAAAGATGTTATTTTATATTTTTAAATTTTTAAAAATTGTTTATTAAAAAATGACAGAGTTGACCTATTGTCATCCTTACGTGAGACTAGGAATGTCAATGGGATGGGCTAAGTAGCTAGTGGCCCGGCTCGACCATGAAATGACTAGCAGTAACCTGAGTCATGGCCCGACAGGTCATGAGTGGGCCGGGCCAACCTGGCCCACTTTATATTTTAAAAAAAGTTAAAATAATGTTGTTTTTGAAATAATTGTTAGATTAGGTCAGTCTATGTTTAATCCGATCTCAGCCTGTGGCTTCATCAGACCGATTATTTTTAAGTGGCCTGATCAACTCGAGCCAAAATTAGGGCGGGTCAAAATTGACGTCCTTGCGTGCAACTCAGCTCAACTTTGAATAGTCTCGTCTAATTAGGGTTAGATGGATCAAAAGAAGAAGTGATAAAAGGGTATAGTTATTTTATTCATTTATATGCTTTAATATACGTGCATATCTGTAATTTTCATTGAATTTTTGGTCTAAGATAGACTTGTAAAATCTTCATGGCATGTAGTTTTGGTGTTTTTTGCAAAATATTATAAGAAGTGATAGATAGTTTTTCTGATTTTTGCAACATAATATAAAAGGTTAATTTTAATTTAAATATTTTTATGATGAAGTCAAATTTAAAATTTTAAATAAAATAAAGAATAAATTTTTTTAGTAAAAATTAAAATTTTCCTTATTTACTTATCATAAATGTTAATTGAGAATTTCAGCTAAATTTAATATGTTTTCAATTTTCAAATTTCGGGCTCTTAACTACGAGGAACATCCTACAATAGAAATGTCTTACACTTAGTAGTAAGAAGTTAGGTTAGGTTCATATCTCATAAAATTAAAAAATATATAATTTGAGTTTTATTAAATTTTAATTTTTTATTTTAATTTAGGTATAAATTCGAATGTAAATTTAAATTTTTTAAATTTGAATTCAATCTAAAATTTTATTAATTGATTTTAAATATGGTTAAATTTATTAATTTGATACTTTTATTAGGAAAGAATTTCTAATTGTTATTAATATATGTGGATTGAGTAATAATTTCAAAATATGTTATAATCGATAAAAAGATATTGTTTTCTATGTTAGAATTATATAAAGATAAGTTGACAGTTAAGTTACTTAGTCATAGTTAGTTATAGTTAGTTATGTTCGTTATTCATTCTTAAGACATTCTGTATAAATACTTATAATTTGTTAAGATGAAATAGATTTTCACTTTTCTCAATTCAGATTTCTATCATGGTATCAGAGTTGAATACTTCTGCTTCTCTAGTTTTTCTGGATTCTTTTTAAGATTCCTATATTTTCTTGCATTTTCTTTGTATACAAAAAGAAACTTTATAGTTTCTTCTCAATATTTTTTCCTTATTTTTCTTCTTCCTCTAATTGAAACTTGCTGTTATGGCTAATTTCAATGCCTGGACCGCTAATAATACTTCTAGTTCAACGTCAAAACCAGAAGACAATCCTTCCATTCCTTATTATCTTCATGTGAATGAGAATCCAACTCCTGTTATTGTTTCTTCGGTTCTAACTTGACCAAATTATCTTCAATGGCAAAGAGCCATGAAAATGTCACTACTATCCAAGAACAACTTAGCTTTGTAGATGTCAGATTATTTGTTTGTTCCTTGGGAAAGATGCACCAATTTGGTAATCTCTTGGCTTATTCATTATGTTTCACCTTCTATTGCACAGTCCATAATTTGGATGGATTCTGTTTATGAGATCTGGAATGATCTCAAAGCTAGATTTGCATAAAGCAACTCTTTTCGTATATGTGATCTTCAACTTGAAATTTATACCTGTTAACAAGGTATTCTTTCTGTACATGAGTACTTCACTAAGCTAAAAATCTTGTGGGATGAATTGCAAATCTTGGGTCCTCTCTCATCTTGTTCTTGTAATCCTCAATGTTCATGTGGTCTTTCCAAGAATATTAGGGACTTTCATGAGAATGATCAGGTTATGGTTTTCATTAAGGGATTGAATCAAAACTATTCGACTGTAAAATCACAAATTCTGTTGATGGATCATTTACCTTCCTTGAATAAGGCATTTTCTTTGGTTGTTCAACAAGAAAGTCCTTTGGCCTCTGAAATCAGTACTTTGGTTGTTAAAGGTACTAATGTTTCTGCACAAAGAAAGTTCTTTAATAATTCAACAACACCGATTTGCATCCATTTTGGAAAGGAGGGTCATACTATTGATAGATGTTATAAGAAGCATGGGTATCCACTAATATGAAGAATTCCAAGAAGCCTCCAAATCGATTTGACGCTAATGCTGTAGATGATGATGATACTAATAATCAATCTGTTAATTATCATCACTCTGAAACTATAGAGGATCAGGTTTCTACTTTTCAATTCACTAAGGATCAGTATGATCAATTGTGACAGCTGCTACAAGGGCTTCTATTTACCTCTCATCGTGTTAATGCAGTGGCTTTGTCGAATCATATACAGACAAAGTCAACCTCAGGTTGATTCCTTCAAATTGTGAGATGGATCCACACATTTCTTTAAATATTTCTACTATCAGTAATTCTCATTGCAGTGAATGGATTGTTGATACTGGTGCCACAAATCATATAGCTTGTTCTTCCTAACATATAGCTTGTTGATACTGGTTCACAATATTTATGTGAATCTTCCTAACAAATGCAGGGTTCGAGTTACTCACATTGACACTGTTTATTTGAGTAAATCTCTAAAACTCTTAAATGGTCTATACGTGCTAGAATGTACTTTCAATCTTATATTCATTAGCAAATTAGCTCATGATCTTTCTTGTTACATAATTGTCTCATCCTCTCATTGTATAATCCAGAGCATCCAGCCATGGAAGATGATTGGGGTTGTTGAGCAATCCCAAGGATTATATAAGCTGAATTCCAATGTTGTTTTACTTGTTTAAATGTTACTGTTGCTAATTCTGTTACCTGTAATAAAGAAACTTCAATACTATGGCATACTAGGCTAGGCCATCTTTCTTTTCCCATATTAAAATTGTTAGTTCCTTCTGTTTCTAATGTTGAACCTTGTGAAATATGTCATATGTCAAAACAGAAAAGACTACCATTTCCTGTCAGTACTTCTGTTAGCAATGATATTTTTGATCTGATTCACATTGATATTTGGGGAGACAATTATGCTCCCACTTTTAAAGGGCATAGATATTTTCTTACTATTGTAGATGATTTTATTAGATTTACTTGGATTTTCTTAATGAAAAACAAATTTGAAGCATGAACAATCATGCAAAACTTCATTTCTTATGTTTCTACTCAATTTAGTAGTGTTGTCAAATGTATCAGAAGTGATAATGGCCAAGAGTTTAATGTTCTAGTTTTCTATGAATCAAAAGGCATAGTTCATCAGACATTTTGCATCAAGACTCCTCAACAAAACAATATTGTAGAAAGAAAACATCAGCACATTTTGAATGTAGCAAGAGCACTAAGATTTCAGGCAAAATTACTTATACATTTCTAGGGTGAATGTGTGTTGCATGTTATTTATTTGATCAACAGAATACCCACTTCTGTTCTTAATAACATATCACCTTTTGAAGCATTATATTCTAAAGCACCAAATTTCAATAATTTGAGTCTTTGGCTGCCTTGCTTTTGCTTCGAATCATTCAAACATTTAAAACAAATTTGATTCCAAAAGCATCAAATCTGTTTTCTTTAGTTTCTCTCCATGTATTAAAGGTTTTAAACTTTTTGATCTTAAAGCTCAAAAGATCTTTACTTCTCGAGATGTTTCTTTTTATGAACATATATTTCCTTTTTCCACACTAACTACTGATATGCAGATTTATGATAGGCAAAACAATGATCACTTAATCTTGCCTTCATCATCAGTTTAGTCATTATTTGATGACATTCAACCTATTCTTGCTATTTCATCATTACCAGAAATGGATGTCACCTTATCAGATTCTGTTTCAACCACACCAGAAGTTATTCCTTCATCTGTTCATTCTCAACTTGAAAATCAGATTCAAGCTCAAGTCCAAGACCAGCAACATCCGAATCAAAGCTTGAGAAGAAGCATCAAAACAAAATCAAAGTCGCAATACCTAATTGACTACAAATGCATGGCCACTCAAAGAACAAGTCCTCATCAACTTTCTAATGTTTTCTCTTATTCTAAACCAACTCCTAAGCATTATGCATTTGCAGTTGATCAAGATCATGAGCCACAAACTTATGAACAACCAGTCAGAAATGAATATTGGAGAAAAGCAATGCAAGCAGAAATAGAGGCCCTGCATCAAAATAACACCTGGGAGCTAGTTGATTTGCCAAAAGGAAAGAAAGCAATCGGATGTAAGTGGGTCTTTAAAATAAAAAAAAAGTAAATGGATCAGTAGAAAGATACAAGGCTAGGCTAGTTGCTAAAGGCTACATACAACAAGAGGGCATAGATTTTCTGGATACTTTTAGCCTAGTGGCTAAAATGATAACAATACGACTTATCCTTGCATTAGCAGCAATCAAATGGTGGCATTTACATCAACTTGACATCAACAATGCATTTCTTCATGGAGACTTTGATGAAGAAGTGTATATGCAGCTTCCTAAGAGCTATGAAGGTAACAGAAACAAAGTTTGCAGATTGGTGAAATCTCTTTATGGCCTAAGACAAGCTAGTCGCCAACGGCATGCTAAATTAACTTCAGCATTTACTTCAGTACGGTTTTAAACAAGCTACATCAGATCAAACTTGTTTCTCAAAACTGGAAGTGAAGGTTTCATAGCACTTTTAGCATATGTGGATGATGTCATAGTGGCTAGCGACAACATAGAAGCAATTCACAACATCAAACAGCACCTACATGATGCATTTACAATTAAAGATCTTGGAGAACTCATGTTTTTTCTTATACTTGAGGTAGCTAGAACAAAGCAAGGAATAAATATTTGCCAAAAGAAATACACATTGGACTTGCTCAAAGATACACAGTTTTCAGAATCAAAACCAATATCCACGCCAATTTTACCAGAAACAAAACTCTCAAAAGATGGAGGCGAGAGATTGGAGGATGTTACACCCAGTAGCGAATCTACAGCTAAGTGAGGGTGGGCAAATGCCCACCCTCAATTTTTTTTTAAGAATATATATATGCTCTATGCATATAGAGGTTGTGTTGTTGCCCAATGCCCATGGTGGATTTGTTTACAAACAATTAAAGATATTGACAAGGTGTTCCAATGACAACCTACACGTCAGTCATCTGCATTTATTACCAAGGCGTAACAATTAAACTGATACATTACTGTCTGTCTTACTTCAAGGCGTTGAAGAGACTCCAACCAAGCACGCTCTACTAAGCCTCTAACAATAAATAATATATAATAGTAGGCATTTAGTTGGTTAAGAACGCTCTACTAAGCCTCTAACAATAAATAATATATAATAGTAGGCATTTAGTTGGTTAAGAGCATTTAGATTTTGAATATTCGTTGTTGTTAGACTATTAATGTTAACAGCTAAAACTCTTTGAATTCCAAAACATCTATAACCTACTAAATCCGTGCTCTTCGTGTATACCTCGCAGGCTTATTAAGTTTCATAAGAAAACAAATCTTTTCTTATGACGTGGGCGTGGCGGTGACTTCACACTCTAGCTACCAAAGAAACTTGATTCTTTCTTCAAGTTTTTTTTAATTTGCTAGTCATGGACAAATGGGTGTCGACATCAAAGAAAAGATTTTTGGATGTTGATTTGAGAAAT
>JANKOE010000206.1:2380903-2391289 GCA_026284465.1 Erythroxylum citrifolium | reverse complement strand
GCTGCCCGCAAGTGGCAAGGATGTTCCTATCAGGACTCCTCAGGTTACAATCATAAGTGTTATCAGAAGCAGAGTCACATATCTTTGATTTTCCATCAGATATGTACAAATATATATGGCGATATGCTCTATCTCTGGACCGAAATTGCAATTTGGAGAAAGTAGGGTAATAGAAGAAAAGTGTTGTGTTTACTTTTATGGTTCTGGTAAGGTGCTCTTTGCATATATAGAGACCAGGAAGAGGGGCGCGAGTCTCTACGAAACTTCCTCAGTCAACATATTACCACGCAAGGACTTTCACGTCAAATATTAATCAATGCGAGGATTTTTGGAATATTATTCGCACCTCGGTTTTCAAGCCACGTGTATACCAAGACGTGACACTTACATTAACAACGTCCACTACAAGCTCATGCTGTTTTGTTCAAAAAACCTTCTTAGTCCCATTAATGGATTGGAGTCGGATTCACGCATTATTTGATCCAATGTGCAATTTTCTAGTCTTAGGTTAGATATGCATTTTGGCAAATTAAATTAGGTTTAGTCGATCAAGTTTAGGTGTTGGTCGGGTCGGCCTTGTCCGGCCTTGGGCCGATCGGTCCATTCATCAAGGATATCCGGTCCAAGCCCGCACACCCATGCTCCATTAGCCTTGTCTATATGGGAGAGAGACTTTCCATGCAGAGGTAGAGGTCTACCAGATCTACATGACCTACGTGATCTGCGCGATCTGCGCGATCTGCATGATCAGCTGAATCTTAATGTCCATCCCGTATATAAGAGATAATGTCATAGTGGTAAGGTACGTAATCATAACCTAGCTGTTTCCTGTTTTCGGCAACCCTACCTCTACCAAATCACTAACTTGGGCGTCGGAGGGGCTAATCGGGACACAACCCCCGACGTGCCTTTTCTTGTTTTGCAGATATCGTAGCATCAAGTATTTCACAAAGCGATCAACACATGGATCCGAACGACAACGTACCGTTCAGTCAAAATCTGGCAAAACCAGGTGTAAAAGGTGTGTGTAAAATCTAATTTGAATGATGTTTTAGTTAATCTTCTAAAATCAATATCATTTTCGGTATATAAATATGAAAATTTTAACATCAAACGAGATGTTTGTTAAGAGAGTCAAGTCGAAATGAGGATGAATTCGATTTGACTTAATATGTTGTCAAATCTATAAACAATAAACGAAATAGAGATTAGGTTATAATAGTTTTTTTCAAGTTTTATTAAATTTGATTTTAATATATTAATTTTGGATCATCATATTTGGTTAATTTGTTATAATTACTTAAGTTAAAATATGTTGAGCTTGATTTTGACTTAAATCTAAATTTGAATTAATTTGTTAATTTTAAAGTGGGTAAAATTAAATTTCATCTAATTTATTATTTTTATTTGTGAATCTTTGAATAATTAAGTTTTGAATTTTGAATTTTAGGATAATGTTTAAGACAATTTAATTTATTTAAAACATGTAATGCGTAGATTATTAAGAATGATAATAGTTAAAAAACCAGTAGCAAATAGGATAAGTGAAGAATCTTCTTCACTTCACCTATGTTCATTTATGATTAGCATTCAAGACTCATAGACATTCAGAAGACTTGGATGAAATTATATTTTTAAATAACATAATGATAATAATAATAATAATTATAATTATTATTATTATTATAATCATTATCGTCTTATCATCATTGTTTGATGATTGAATTTGAACTATATTTAAAACAATTTTGAACTGCTAATAATAATATAAATTTTTAATGAAATTATACTATTTAAATATTTATGGTTGCAAATCATTAAGTTGATACGTTTGTTACTAACGCAAGTTTCTCTCTCTTTGGTTATTTCCTCATATCGGACACTTAGTTTGAGTCAACCGTATAGGATGTTTAATTGAAAATTGACCCCTTAAATGTTAGTAAAAATACCGAAATAGGAGTTGAAGTCATATTCGAGTGAATCAAATTGTGAAAAGAGGGTTGGTAATGGCTCGAGTTAACTCGACCTGAGCTTGCCCAAGGTCAACCTCAATATGATAGCATTCTACTAGGACCCAGGTCCACCCGAGGCTTAATTGGCTCGAATAGCACAAAGTCATATTTATGCAACTGAGGTGTTTAATGGTAAGCAAAGGAAAAACTCCTGTAAAAAGGCTTCATTTATTTTTAGTTATTTAAAATGAATTAAATTTATAAAAATGCCTCTTAATTTAAACTCTTAAGCATATGTATAGATTTATAACGATGAACTCGCAGTTTGGGTGAATATCACATTAATATTTTGGGCTTTGACAAATAGATTAACCATTCAAAACTTAGAAAACAAATATAAAAATCCATAGTTTTTAAGAATTTTTTATTTTAATGTCTAATTTAAAAAATAAGATAATTTATTTTAAAATTTTAGTTTTTGTTAACAATTTAGTTATATGTCTGATAGATCACGTAAAGATTAATAGTTATATAAATGAAGTGTAGTAATTTTTTTTCACGCAACTTTTTATTAAATACCCAAACATATATTTGACGAAAATAAAAAGTTACATAATTTCTTTAAATATAAAGCTTCACACCTTTTGTTGGCAGTAAAATCGGCCCGTCTTAAAGATAGAGTCGACTCTACCGAAATTCCATCAACCCAAATGACATTGCCTTAGCTTTGTCTTGGAGCTACTAGCCGGGACGTGGTGATTTTGGTCCTTTATTATTTTTAACCATGAGTCACATTAATAAAACGTTAATAAATATAATGATTTAAAAATAAAAAAGTTTAAAAATTAAACACTTAAATAAGCATATTAAAATAATACTTTAATTCGTTATTCCTTTTATGAAATAATATCTTATAATATATACGTAATCTCTAATCCGGGTACCAAACTTTAATATCTTAGTTTAGAGATCTTTTATTTTTAAATTTAAATGCATGAAATAAAAAATTAAATAATTCTTAAAATTTTAAAATGTGTATACAACTTTTAAAATAAACATATATTTGGAAAAGAAATTTCATATTATTAAAATTTTGATATAAGTTTTTTAAAAGGATAAATACAAATACATACGTTTAAACTAAAATTTAATAAAAAAACAAACTTTGAATTTTCTTTTACCGGCTTGAGATGTCTCTTTCGGTCTATCCTTATTTTGGATACTTTGTCCAAAGTATTTATTATGATCAATTAGGAACCATTCAAATTTTCTTGTGAAAAAGTTTCAAGTTCGAATTTATACCTGTTCCGTTTGGTCCTGACGGTCCTAGTGGCTTGGACTCGGTCACGAGCTCTTTGGATTTGGTATATCCAAGTTCTCGCGTAAGTAAGCCGCCATTAATCTTCTTCCGAGTAGCCACTGCTCTTGCTTCCACTGACCTGCAACTTACAATCATGAGCATTATCAGAAGCAGAGTCACATATCTTTGATTTTCCATCAGATCTATATAAATATATATAGCGATATGCTCTCTCTCTGTACTGAAATTCCAATATGGAGAAAGTAGGGTAATAGAAGAAAAGTGTTGTGTTTTATGGTTCCGGTAAGGTGCTCTTTGCATATATAGAGACCAGGGAGAGGGGCGTGAGTTTCTGCGAAACTTCCTCAGTCAACATATTACCACGCAAGGACTTTCACGTCAAAGATAATAGTGGAAGACTAAAACAATGTGAGGATTTTTGGAATATTATTCGCACCTCAGTTTTCAAGCCACGTGTATACCAAGATGTGACACTTAGATTAACAACGTCCACTACAAGCTCATGCTCTTTTGCTCAAAAATCTTCTTAGTTCCATTAATGGATTGGACTCGGATTCATGCATTATTTGATCCAATCTGCAATTTTCTAGTCTTAGGTTAGGTATGCTTTTTGGCAAATTAAATTAGGTTTAGTCTAAAGTTAATAAGTTGAATATAAATTGATGAAGTTTAGGCCTACAAGGTTGGCTGAAAGTTTAATATCTTCTCAAAATGATAATGTTTTTGTTCTCTAAATATAAGAAAATTAAGATTAAAATATCTTTTTAATCAAAACGTTAGGTTTAAACTCAATCAAACTTTAAACTAATCTCGAGCTATCTATTAAGAGTTCATCCTCAAATTCAACTCATCTTAATTTATTGTCAAACTTATAAATGATATACGAGATAGGGATTAAGCCTTTTTTATTCCAGGTTTGATTAAATTTGATTTTAATATATTAATTTTGGATCATTAGATTTGATTAATTTATTATAGTTCGTTAAGTAAAAATATGATAAGCTTAAATTTGAGTTTAAATTTAAATTTAAATGGATTTGTCAACTTTAAATTGGGTCAAACTAAATTCGATCTATTTTATTATTTTATTTATGAATCTTTGAATATTTAAGTTTTGAATTTTGATTTTTAGAATAATATTTATGACACGTTTAATTTATTTAAAATATATATTACAAATGATAATATTTAAAAAAACAATTTAAAAATGATAACAGTTAAAATACATTTTTTAAATCACTATTTTGATAATTGAACCCAAACTATATGTAAAACAATTATTGAGTTTCTTAACTATTCAAATATTTATGTGCAAGTTGGTACGTTTGTCACTAATGCAAGTTTCTTTCTCTTTTTGGTTATTTCACGGTATAAAACACACTTGGTTTGAGACAAATATATAAGACGTTTAACTGAAATTTGACCCCTTAACTTAAATGTTAGTAAAATAAATACCCAAATAGGATTAGTATTTATGAAGTGATTGCTAGTTCGGTTTGAAATTAACTTAAGTCATATATAAGCGAATTGAATCGTAGACCTTGGGGTGACAATAAGCCGGGATGGGCCAAGCTCACCTAGGTCTAAGCCCGGTCTGATAGCTTTTGTCGAGACTCCGGTGCAGCTTGAGGCCTGATCAGCTAGAAGCTCAATTTAAACCAGTTCGACCTAATTCATTTATTTTTTAAAATAAAAGTAGAAAATAACGTCATTTTTTTTTCCAAAATAATGTCATTTTTTATAACTACAAGGTTTTAATTTGAGTTGAGTCTAGGCAGTTTGAGATGTGGCCAAATTGAATATGACTTTGTTGACTTCAAGGTGGGCCAAACTGGCTAAGTCGATCCTGAGCTTAATTGCTAAGCCTATGTGGATCAAATTTAAATTATCTATTATTATTCTTTAAGAATTTATCTTCTCTTTATTTATTAATTTAAGTGAGTAATTATAATTATGTGTCCATTAATCTATAGCTAAAGGTGTTACTTGTACCATAATGGTTCACACAAAGTTTAAATAAGTTTTTATCTTTATTTCTGATATCAATTTGCATTTTAATATTATCCATTATATTTTAACATTATTAAAATAGTTAATTCGCCTAGAATTTAAGGTATTATTTTTGAAAACGTTAATTCAGTTTTGCTGCAGCCTCCCACTTTTGTCTCTTTTAATTGGTGCTGTGGTGCTCTCTAACAGCAACGTATATGTTGAGTTTGCTTACAAGTAAAGATGAAATTGAGATATCTCTAAGAGCAAAGTTTATGCAACGGAGGTATTTAACGGTAACTAAACATGTGTTAATTTAAGTAAACATGTGTTAATTTTTAGTTATTTAAAATGAATTAAATTTATAAAAAATGCCTCTTAATTTAAAAAGTATAATTTAAGATGACTAGATCCTCATTTCTCGTTAACTAGTTCCAAACATGTGTTAATTAATCTCATCCATTAAACATGTGTTAATTTTTTATTTTAATGTCTAATTTAAAAAATGAGATAAATATTTTTAAATTTTTATTTTTTGTTAATATTTTAGTTATATGTTCGATAGATCACATAAATATTAATAGTTATATAGATGAAGTGTCAGTCTTTTTTTCACATAACTTTTTTGAATTAAATAACTGACCGCAATGAAATACTCAAACTTTATTTTGACGAAAATGAAAAGTTACATAATTTCTTTAAATATAAAGCTTCACATCCTTAGTCGGTCGTAAAATCGGTCCGTCTTAAAGCTAGAGTTGGCTCCACCGAAATTCCATCAACCCAAATGATATTGCTTTAACTTTGTCTCGGAGCTAGCGCCGGCGTTGGACCTTATATCGTTTTTAATCGTTAGTCACATTAATAAAATTTTAATAAATATAATGTTTTAAAAATTAAACATTTAAATAAAAATATTAAAATAATACTTTAATTCGTTATTCCTTTTATGAAATAATATCCTATATAATATATACAAAACTTCGTAAATGACTTTAGAGATCTTTTGTTTCTAAACTTGAATGCATGGAATAAAAATTTTAAATAATTCTTAACATTTTTAAATGTATATATAACTTTTAATATGAACATATATTTGAATAAGAAATTTTATATTACTGAAATTTTATTTAAGTTTTTTAAAAAGGTAAATACGAATTTTTAGTTTAATAAAAACCAAACTTTGAATTTTCTTTTACCGACTTGACATGTCTCTGTCGGTCTTGTGAAAAAAGAGTTCAATTATTAAAATAAACCTAATTTATAAAAATACCTCTTGATAAACAAGTTAAGCATCTGCATTTTGGTAAACGGAATGCATATTCAAAACTTGAAGAAGAATGCAAGAAACTGGAATTCAAAACTCCACAAATGTTTAGGTAAACTTAAAATTTGAATAAGTTTAAGTTTGAATTTGTACTTCGATTGTTTGGGTCTGACGGTGCTAGTGGCTTGGACTCGGTCACCAAGTCTTTGGATTTGGTATATTCAAGTTCTCGCGTAAGTAAGCCGCCGTTAGTCTTCTTCGGAGTAACCATTGCTCTTGCTTCCGCTGACCTGCAACTTACAATCATGAGTATTATCAGAAGCAGAGACACATATCTTTGATTTTCCATTAGATATATATAAATATATATAGCGATATGCTCTATCTATTGACTGAAATTCCAATATGGAAATTCCAATATGGAGAAAGTAGAGTAATAGAAGAAAGGTGTTGTGTTTTATGGTTCTGGTAAGGTGCTCTTTGCTTATATAGAGACCAGGGAGAGGGGTGTGAGTCTCTGGAAGGAATTCATCAGTATCATCCACAAAACGTATTTATTTATTGCAAAGTTTGCGGATAAGGTCCTTGGAAACTTCATCAGTCAACATATTTACACGCAAGGGCTTTCACGTCAAAGACTAAAACAACGTGAGGATTTTTGGAATATTATTCGCACCTCTGTTTTCAACCCACGCGTATACCAAGATGCGACACTTACATTAACAACGTCCACTACAAGCTCATGCTCTTTTGTTCAAAAATCTTCTTAGTTCCATTATTGGATTGGAGTCGGATTCATGCATTATTTGATCCAATCTACAATTATCTAGTCTTAGGTTAGGTATGCATTTGGCAAATTAAATTATGTTTAGTCTGAAGTTAACAAGTTGAATATAAATTAATGAAGTTTAGGTCTAAAAGGTCGCCTAAAAGTTTAACATCATCTCATAATGATATTGTTTTTGTATTGTAAGAATAAGAAAATTGAGTCAAACTAAATTCGATCTAATTTGTTATTTTATTTATGAATATTTAAGTTTTAAATTTTGATTTTTAGAATAATGTTTATGACATATTTAATTTATTTAAAAATATTTTTTTGTATATATGAAAGCAAGACAGCGAGTGATGTAGAAGGTGAGCAGCCAGAGTGCTGCTCACGTAAGCGACAAGCGTGACTTGCTTCCAGAATTGCGATGATTTTCGGCTAGGCGACGCACCTCCATGGCTTCTCCTGTTCCCTCATCACCTGCACGCGCCACTCTGGCGCCCATCGTCCCGTAGCCTCCCGAAATCCCTACCCCAAATCTACCTCAAAATCAAAACTCCAACCCCAATCTCCCAGCACCCTTGGCTCCCACACCTGACCCCGAACCCCTCTCTAAATCAATTCAACCCTCCTACAAAACCCTAGACATTGATGCTAGTGGCATGCTACAAAAGCCAGATGCGGCAACACCAACAATCCAGGGGTTACCCAAAATATGGAAAGTTGTTGTTGCAAATGTGACAGACACTTCTACAAACACAACACTTACCTATTACTTGTCGGAGACAAAGGAAAATCAAATCTTTGATATACCCCCTCCGGAGCTGGTGAAACAAAGAGCTGCAAATTTTAGGTTGGCACTTATTGGTTTTTTCATAAGTAAGAGACCAGCCTTCCCAGTAGTTCAACGTGCTTTGAATAAATCCTGGACTGAGTTTGGGTTGAAAGAAGTTATGATTACAAGTTTCAATAACTTTCTGTTTAAGTTTGACTCTGAAGTAGGAGTGATGTTGGTTCTGGAAAAGGGACCTTGGCACATCCAAGGTAAACCCCTATTTATGAAGAAATGGAGTTTGAATGGAGGAGAACAGGAGGTTGTTCGGAAAGCTCCAGTGTGGGCAAAATTTTTTAATATTCCTGTTGAGTACTAGACCACCGAAGGACTGGGTCATATTGCGAGTGCGATTGGGCACCCGCTCCTAATGAATTCTCCAACTACTCAGATGGCACGGATAGTATATGCTAGGATGTGTGTTGAAATGGACCTTAAAAATCATTGGCCTACTTCATTTCAACTAGCAACGTATACTGAGGATGGGGAGAGAACATTTAAAGAAGTTAGAATCGAATATGAATGGAAATATGATATTTGATTCGAACATATTTATGTTAAACTTTAGAATAAAACTATCAATTATATTCCAATTCCTATACTAAAATAATTAACTACAACTAAATGCCTCAACTCTTTATATGATTAAGTATATGAATATATAATTTTATATAATCAGGGTTGCTATGACATAATAATATTATTATTTGCAATTCTTTTCTGTAAAAATTGAAGCTTTTGCTTTTATACATAATAATATTAACTGAAAATTTTATTTTCTTGTGATTTTTGCGGCCTTGGAAACAGATAACAATTTATGGGAAAATTTCGAGTTCTGAGGTGAGGACTTATGAAATATCATTCTCACCTCTATTTTCAAGCCACATGTATACCAAAATGTGACTCTTACCTTGGCCACGTCCACTAGAAGCTCATGCCCTTTTGTTCAATTATTCTTTTTTTTAAGCAAAACAAATTCATTAAACTAACGAAAGCATCAAACCAGAAGAAGCATCTAAACCCAAAGCCAATAGGCTTTACCCTATAACACCCGAACCTGGAACCTCTTCTGAATTGATAACAAACGACGGACAATCAAGAGAAAGAACTGAAACAATACTACTTGGGATAGAATCTCACTCAAATCGATATGCATAAGATAAAGCCACTCTTGCTAACGTATGAGCAGCTTTATTAGCATTCCGAGAAGTCCAATAGAAGGACAAAAACTGGAAATCGTTTTTTAAAGAGAGACATTCAGCCAACATAGTACCAACCTCTAGCAGATTGCTGGAAGAGTTATTAAGATGATTAATTGCACCTAAACAATCCGATTCAATGACAATCTGATTAAGACAATGAGCCTTAAGCCAACTCAGAGCTTCTTTGATGGAAATAGCTTCAGCCAAATAAGCATCTACACAACCAGGAATGTGAACCGACAGAGCCTTTACAAACCGACCATGATCGTCCCTGAAAACAACCTCAAACCCCGAGCAATTATCGCCTGTCGAGACCAAAGCATCAACATTACATTTTAACCATCCCACATCAGGCTTACACCAAGAATAAATACAAACAGGGGTGTTGCCATTAAATTGAATTTGGCCAAAAGCATCGGTGGCCTCTTTCCAATTTGCAAGGAACTCATCGGAAAAATATATAATAACATTCGGATGAGTATCCTTTTGCTTCCAACACAACAAATTTCAATGGAACCAAAGGCTCCAACAGATCACAGAAATTCGATAGCCCAAAGCAGAATGCTTACCAATTAAAATTGAAAAGATGCAGCTTTTAATGTCTTCACCCTGTATAGTAATACCTGCAGTAGTCCATACACGACGGGCAAAGGGGCAAGTGAGCAGCACATGGTTCATAGATTCTACCTGACCACATCTGTTGCAAGCAGGATCAATAGAATCCCCCTAGCTAAAAGTCTCTGTTTACAAGGCACAAAATCACGCAAAACTCTCCGGAGGAAATCCTTCACTTTCGGGGGAAGCTGAGCATTCCAGATAGAATTCCAGTGTCCATTAATCTAAGAAGCACAGACACGGACACAGACACGGACGGGACACGACACGGATACGGACACGGGGACACACCATTTCTAAAATTTGGTGGACACGGACACTGCGTGTATATGTATATATATATTATAAAATTTAGAATTATGGAAAAAATTCAGAATTCATATTTCAAGACTTCCAAAAATTCAGAATCTAAAAAAACATGGAACATATATTTCATTAA
>JANKOE010000206.1:2122754-2135384 GCA_026284465.1 Erythroxylum citrifolium | reverse complement strand
ATTGCCCGTCAATGCCACAAGAAAGGGAACAAATGAAGAATGTTCCCTACTCTAGTGCAGTTGGAAGTCTTATGTACACAATGATGTGTACAAGACCAGATATTTGTTACGCTGTTGGGATGGTGAGTAGATATCAATCAAATCCAGGCCAAGCACATTGGAAACCAGTAAAGAGAATATTGAGGTATCTAAAGGGAACTATGGACTATGCATTATGTTATCAAGGCAATGATATACGTATACAAGGGTATACAGATACAGACTGGGGAGTAGATTTAGATGAAAGAAAATCTACCTCAGGATATGTATTCTTATTCAACCATGAAGCAATATCATCGAAAAGTAAGAAACAATCTTGCGTTGCATTATCCACAATGAAAGCTAAATTTATATCATTCTCAACTGCAGCACAAGAGGCTATATGACTTCATCGATTCTTAGTGCATTTGGAAGTCATTAAAAGCGAAATTAATCCAGTGGCTATCAACTGTGATAGTCAAGCTGCAATCACTTATACTAAAGACCCCAAATTTTATTGTAAGACAAAGCACATAGATACCAAGTATAATTATGTGAAAAATATAGTTGCACGAGGAGAAGTGAACATGAAATATATATATATCTATGCGAGATATGATAGTAGACCCAATGATAAAGCCAATTTTCAAAGATGTATACATTGGGCGTGTAAAGTCATTAGGACTACGTCGATGTTGAAATGTACTAATAAATATTCCTCCGTGCATGTTCACTCATTATAATGTCATATTTTGGATATAATGTATGGTGAGAATTATACATTGTGTATCATTTGATTCATGAATATATATATGTTTGTTGCATAGATATATTTTGGGACGAATCATAAGTATATAAGACAGATTATAGATTGACTCTCTTACACGGGAAATCACCTCTAGTGTTTATGCTCGCCAGAGATGAGGCATGTTTAAAGTTTATTATCTAGGTAATAATTGAGAGCGAGAAACTTAAACCATAAATGCCGCAAGGAAATTGGTTCAATGTGATTTGTTAATCACTATATCTATCTTACGTTGTCAGATGTGAGTTCTGAATAAGTTTGTTTTGAGAAGTCAAGTGAACTCAAGTTAAACATTGAGTATGTTTGAACTATCATCTGTACAGTATTTCTTAAATGAAAGATATTCATATTAAATGAAAAGAATAAATACCGTAGCACATGACTCGTACCATGTGTGTAACATTCCAGATCATCCGCTTACAGATATTGTCCTCTTTAGGCCTTGGCCTAGCTAAGCCCTAACGGTTTTGCTTTTCCCGAGGTCTTCCCAGGAGGTCACTCATCCTAGAACTACTCTCACCCAAGCACATTTAACCTTGGAGTTTTGATGGATCCGGTGCATTAGGCCATAAAAAACGCGTCTATAAGGGAGAGGTATCCACACCCTTATAAGGCATGCTTCGTTCCCCTCTCCAACCGATGTGGGATCTCACACTCTCCGCCCCCTTAGGGCCCTGCCCTCTTTAGGGCCCAGCCTAGCTGGCATAACGGTTCAGGTACCCGCTCTGATACCACTTGTAATATCCCATATCACCCGCTTACAGATATTGTCCGCTTTAGGCCTTGGCCTAGCCAAGCCCTCATTGTTTTGCTTTTTTTGAGGCCTTCCCAGGAGGTCACTCATCCTAGAACTACTCTCACCCAAGCACATTTAACCTCGGAGTTCTGATGGATCTTGTGCATTAGGCCATGAAAAACGCATCTCTAAGGGAGAGGTATCCACACCCTTATAAGGCATGCTTCATTCCCCTCTCCAACTGATTTGGGATCTCACAATGTGTGCACAACTGATCACAAAAAGAGAATAATGTAAGTCGCAAGATCTCATCTTACATTATGTGAGATCCTTGAGGTTAAGACTAACTTCATCATATACCCTTGTGACTCTTGTTTCACTCTTGAGAATTAAATTTAAGGTTTGCTACTTTAGATATTTGCAAAAAGATCATGAAAGATGCGATCTTATGAAATAATTCTAAGAAAGCAAATTAAATTTAATTCAAAAGAGAATTAAGAACAGGGGAAGGTCATTTATTTTTTATCATTAACTTGCATGAAAAGTATTCATAGATGGTCATCGTCTCTTTAGTAGAGAACTTAAATATAGTCACGACTCAAGAAATTAAATGAGATCAAACAAAAATTCAAATGCGAGATATGACCTAGGGTATAGCATACAATGTCTAATCAAGAACACATAAGTTTCATAATTAATTTGTTAATCGAGATGTCATATACTCCTAACAGATATATGGCATTGTGCTCTCGTCTTATAATGGTCACACCAGTTATTAAACAAGTATGAGCATTACATAATTTGTTTTTAAGCTTAAACCTATCATGTGTGAGTGGGAGATATAAGTTATTATTACACCCATGAAGGGTATAATAGTCCTTAGATTCATGAAATAACTACAAAGAGTAGTTATACGAAGAATGCAACGTTATATATATGCATTTGTGTGTATAGTTGCTGATTTTTTTTATCAAGAAAGAGAGTACAAAAAAATAAACTAAACATTCTGTAATTAAAGTTGGTGATAAAGTTCTTTAACCGGTAGAACTACAACAATAAATTAAATATTTTTTTATTTATGATATACATATGTAAAGATCCTGTTTAACATAATCTATAAGATTGTGTTTTATATTGAAGTTTTCTAACAGTTATGGTAAGGTGCTCTTTGCATGTACAGGGACCAGGGAGAGGGGTGTGACTCTGAACGGAACATCGTCGGTCAACATATTACCACGAAAGGAGTTTCACGTCAAAGACTAATAGTGGAAGACAGAATATTATTCGCACCACTGTTTTCAAGCCACGTGTATACGAAGACGTGACACTTACATTAAGAACGTCCACCACAAGCTCATGCTCTTTTGTTCAAAAATCTTATTAGTTCCCGATATTTGGTTCCATTTTGTTTTTTTGGTGTTGTTTTTGGTTTCTAATTTTTGTTTTAATTTTTATTTAAAAAAAATAAAAATCTGTTTAGTTAGGATTTATAATATAAAAACTGAAAACAAAAATTTGTTTGGTTGAGATTTCTAATAAAAAAATGAAAACAAAAATATGTTTGATTTATTATTATTATTATTATTATTATTATTATTATTATTATTAATTTTTAATAAGTTATTCTTATTATTATTAATATATTATTATTATTTTTTAATAAATTATTCTTATTATTATTAATTTATTCTTATTATTATTATTTATTATAATTAAGTACTGTTTTCAAGAACAGTAATTAAGAATTACATCAACAACACTAATTATTGTTCTCTGCGTTGAAGTCATTTTGATCCAATCTGCAATTTCTAGTCTTAGGTTAGGTATGCATTTTGCCACATTAAATTAGGTTTAATCTGAAGTTAACGGGTTGAATATAAATTGAAAAAGTTTAGGTTTAAAAGGTCGGTTAAAAGTTCGATATTGTAAATATAAGAAAATTAAGATTAAATTTACATTATTTTTTTAATCAAAACGCTTTAAACTCAAGTTCAATCACTTTAAACTAATCTTAAGCTATCTATTAAAAGGGTCATTTTCAAATTCAATTCATCTTGATCTATTGTCAAACTTATAAAAAGTGTAGTAGACACAGATTAGGTCTTTTTTTTTTCTAAATTTGATTAACTTTGATTTTAATATATTAATTTTAGATCATTAGATTTGATTAATTTATTATAGTTTGTTAAGTAAAGAATGGTGAGCTTGAATTTGAGTTTAAATGTAAACTTAAATAGATTTGTTAACTTTAAATTTCGATCTAATGTATTATTTTATTTATGAATCTTTGAATATTTAAGTTTTGAATTTTGATCTTTAGATTAATATTTATGAAATATTTAATTTATTTAAAATATATATTACAAATGATAATAGTTAAAAAATTAAAAATGATAATAGTTTAAGACACATTTAATCACTATTTTGATAATTGAACCCAAACTATATGTAAATCAATTATTGAGTTCCTAAACTATTTAAATATTTATGGGCAAGTTGGTACATTTGTCGCTAATGCAAGTTTCTTTCTCTTTTTTTGGTTATTTCGCATTATCAGGCACTTGGTTTGAGACAAATATATAAGATGTTTAACTGAAAGTGCCCTTAACTTAAATGTTTGTAAAATAAATACTCAAATAGGATTAGTATTTAAGAATTGATTGTTACTTTGGTTTGAAAAAGTCATATTTCGCATCGAATTGAAATATGAATTTAGGGGTAATAATAAGCTGAGATGAGCCGAGCTCACCTAGGTCTAAGCTCGGTCTGACAGCTTTTGTTGAGACTCGAGTGCAATCTGAGGTCTGATCAACTAGAAGCCCAATTCAATCTAACTCGGCCTATTTTTTTTACTTTTAAAATACAAATTGGCTAAGTCAATCCCGAGTCTTATTGCCAAGCTTCTGTGGATCAAATTTAAATTATACAGACTATCTATTATTATTCTTTAAGGATTTATCTACTATTATTTATTAATTTAAGTGAGTAATCATAATTATGTGTCCATTAATCTATATCTAAATCAAAATAATTGTATTTTGAAATATTTATTAATAATAAGATAATAAATATATTTCTTTATGTGATCAATGTTTACCTTTTTATAAAAAAAAACTATTTTCCTTTATATGCTTTTAAGGTTAACATGATACGACGTAGTGTTATCCCTGACAGCGTTACTCTTGGATGTTCGTAAGAGACAGCTCGAAGTGATCAGTTCTTACACGAAAGTACGTGGAACGAAAGACACTGGAAAGTAAAGGGCAAAATTCGTAATAAAAGGTGTAAGAGAAACCCATTTCTGTAAAATACAACATAAAAAGAAGAGAAGAAACAGGCCAATACGTGTTTTGTAAAGCGAACCACAGTCTTTCTTGTCAAAAGCTAGGAAATTGGAATGGTAGTAGTAGTAGTCAAGCTGTCTTCTTGCTGTAAGCTTCACTTATTTTTCTTCTTCTGCTTCATATATTAGGAGTAGAATCCATATGTAAAGCTTTACAGAGTTCTGCTTTTAGTTGCAGTGTAGGTAATTCTTATCTGGAGTACTTGTCCACCACAGCTGTAGAGTATTTTAAAAGCTTTTTGATCCGTTTTTTTGGAGATCTTGAAGCTTCTCATGGAGGGTGGAAAAGGGGTACTCTCTCTTTCTCTCTTCTATGGCCTTTATCTGTGTTTTTGTGGTTTACTCTGCTTCTTGATTTGCTGTTTTTTTACCATGAAAGCAAAATGAAAGAAGAGAAAAGGACTTGCCTTTCGTTCTTCTTTTAGTCTTAAAAAGGAATAAACTTGGTATGGTTTTTGTTAGTTTTTTGTATTCTTGAGATTCTGCTGCATCTGTTTGTTCCTTTCCATGAGTGGGGGTGTGAAGAATTTGTTAAAACTTCTTGAAGCTAAAATCTACGTTTCAAGTGAATGTTTTGGTTCTGAAACTCCTTTTAGGTTAATCTGTAACCTAACAATAGTGTAACGATCTTGCTTCATTTTTGAACTTCCTGAGTCAAAAAGTTTACTTTTCTCTACGGTTCTTTCAAACTCAAGAATCTGTGGCATAAGTACTCCATCGAACCAAATTTGCATAGAGATTGGAATTCTAAAAAGTACCAAAACATATTCAGATAATGAAACATGAATGGAGAGCGGAGCCTAAGCTCCAATGTCTATGTCATGAGTTTTGATGAAGATGACGACGATGATGATCAGAGCTAGCTAACTTTATTGTATATGTTGTTCTTAGTATTGTCTGATGAATTTAGCTTGTTCTGCAGAAAAATGGTCCTTGGCTTTCAGTTCCACAGTTTGGGGATTGGGATCAGAAGGGTCAAGTGCCAGACTACTCCGTGGATTTCTCAAAGATCAGAGAAATGCGAAAGCAGAACAAGAAGGACGCCTCAAGAGCCAGTCTTGGCAATGAAGATGAGCTCATTAACCCTACAGCCACCATGCCTGAAGCTGAACACAGAAATGATCATCAACATTACCATCAGAATCACGAACAATTGCCCACTGTAAGATTCCATTGCATAGTTTAATCAGAAGCATCAAGTACAGATACAACTATAAGAAGCAGTATTGATAGTTATTAATATAATGATAGTGGCATAAACGTGGTGGGGTTGGTGGAGATTTTGAGTCAATTATGTTATTGAGTTGTTGTTGGTAGCAACTAGTGCAAAGATAGTATAAAGCTTCCAATGAAAACTTAGTCTAGTTAAGTATGGCAGTTCTTTATAAGATATTTGCCTAACTAAGGTAGTGGAGAGAGAAGGGTAGTTCAGAAAATTCTCTTATTGCCTAATTTGGAACTTAGGAAGAGAAGTGTTAGGAGGTTATTGTCTAAGAACTGTCAAGGTTTGCATAGATTCTAGGCATGGCAAAAAAACCTGAGTTTAGTCGTATTTGATCAGGTTTCTATTTGACAAAACTTTTCGGGTTCTGACTCGAGTATTTCAACTCGATCGAGTTTGGATTTAGAATTCTATGTTAGACTCTAGTTCAGACTTCAGATTACATAAGTTCAGCCAAGCTTGTTTCCACCCTCAATAGATTCTCTAATGACTAATTGATTGAACTTCTTAATGTCTTAGGATTTTCAAATAATAACTTGGATCAAGATTGTCATTTGAATATATTTCTTTTTCAAAATCGAGCCCGAACCTTAGTATGCATAAGTTCGACTTAGTCTGTTGCCTCCTCTAATGAACTCTCTTATGACTAATTCCTCGAACTTCTTTGGTCTTAATCGTTTGGATTTTCAAATAATTAGTTGACTCGAGATCATCACATGATTTCAAATCATCAAATCGATAAATCCCATGTTTCAGAATTCGACCTATCCCTTCAACGCTCAAGTTAGAGATCCAATGTATAGATTAAAAGATAACTTCCTTTAAGAGGTACTTGCATTATAGAGATGTGTACCCTCCCACGTAGGGAAGTGAGGGTCATCCTCTTCTACATTACCTTTCGGGACACGCACTTCTCAAGTGGTGCACATGCAATGGAAGCTTTGGTCCATAGAATATGGTTGTTCAGTGACAGATATGCTTCCCTTGGCTTCAACTTTTTTGAGGCTATAGGGAAGATAACATGGCACATCACATACTGCAGAACAGAATCTATTAACTGATAGATTTGTATTTTTCTATAATTCAGCTTTCTTTTCTCAGTTCATGCCAGAGAATGTGTTAGGTAACTTTTGTTCTGATTCTCTGGTGTTGGTGGTATGTTTGTTTCAACAGGGAAGGAGGAGCATCTTCAGCTACTTTAACTGCTGTGTCAAAGCCTGAGAGTGCACTAGAGCTTTTCTACTTGGATGTAACCTGTGATAATAATAAAAATAAAAGAAGCTCATGTTTGGTTAATTTTAAGAAAGCTTTTTAATCTTTAAAATTATGAATTTTTAATAGTTTTAAATTTTAAAAAAATTCGTAAATTTAGTGAAAATATATCAATGAAACATGTGTGACATTAACATAGCATTTAAATTTAATTTATACAAATAAATAGAAATAATAATAATAAATTATTATTTTATTTTAAATCTAATCATTTTGAATTAAGTTGAATTATGTTTTTATGTTAATAGCATTTCTAGAATTTAAAATTTTAAAAAATTCACTAAATCACAAAAGACCTAAGGCTTTGTATTTTTTTTTTAAAGCTGGTGTGGCTGGAAAATTTGGAATTATTAGTTAATTATAACTTGTAAATTGCTTCATACCATTTATGTTCTATGCCAAATTAGAATTCATAACTGTGCTCTTTTAAAATTATATTTAACTTTTGAACTTAATTTTTTTATTCAAGTCTCATAATTATTAGTTTTAAAATGTATTTCTTATTTTTTTCCAAATTGCTGAATGTTCAAATTTTTAAATAATTTTAATCTTTTTTTAATATTTGCAAATCAAAGATTATTTGTAAAACCTAACTTTCAATTTTGTTCAATTTACTTTCAACTTTTTAAAATTTAATAAAACCTGAACTCCTCTCTAAAACATTAATAATAAAAGAACACTAGAGTATTAAATAAATTGTTTCTATACATTTTGTTATTAATTTGTATATATAGATATTGTAAGTTCTTATTTTTAAAAAAATAAAAAAAATTCTTATTCCCTGTTTTGAAGTTCTCCACCACGTTTGGAGTGTTACAGTTGAGGAAACCTACAAGAAAGGTGCCACACACCACGTAACTCTTTTCAGTACATAGAATGCGAAAATACTTCACAACCACTCAGGTTACTATACAAAACTAGATCCATCCTGGTCTAAGAACATCATTATCTTCATGATGGCTGAATGTTTACGAATCAGAAGTGGAGCACTGATCCTTCTGTTGCTCATCATCATCATCATCTTCCTTCAAGTTCTTCCAGTTGTTGGCGAGGGAGGGCAACACAGAGTCGTAAACATGCAAGAGAAGCAACCTCTTGCAAAGATGGTGATTGACACAATCTCTATGTTCAAGAAATCCCACAAAAGTTCCTGGGAGAAATTCAAAACCATCATCCGCGACGTGCAGTTCAAGTACTTCACACCAAATTTAGAGTAAGACTGACATGAGTTCTCATCATGCGATTTGTGTTCCGGTTTTGGGACAGCTTTTGAGTTGATGATTGATGGTAGTTTTGTTTGACAGCTTTAGAGGTTCAGAGGTGAATTCTGGAGGTGGAAACGGTGAGACTGGTGGGACTGCAGGGAGGATGAAGGAGGCAGCAGAGAAGAGTTTTGAGAGAAGCAAGAAGACAGCACAGGAATCTGCTAAAACTGCTGCAGAAGCTGTGGAAGGTGCAGTACACAAGACAGCAGACAAAGTTAAAGAGAAACTTTCAGAAGATGAACAAGGAGGTGTAAGCCGTCATGACGAGCTGTGATAAGAGAACTTTTGATATTATACATGGTTTAATTTCTGAAACTCCTTTTAGTTTCCATCTTATAAGATCCTGTTCTTGTTTTTGTTACCATAAATTTTAATGTGTAACAGTTTAACAGTAGATTTCATTTGTTCATTTTTTTAAAATCTTAAAATCATATCAATATATATATATCAAAAGAAAATGAGTTTCTAAATATATGACACTAATAATCAATTCATACTTCAACTGCCCTGATCTCCTCACATGTTCTTAACTAAAGCAGTGGGAAAGATCAGCTTCCTTTCCTCTTAACTGCTCTCCAATGGCGTTCTATGCAACAACAAAAATGCACCATTCTGCTTTTGTTCGACAGAATGTCTCCATTTCCTCTCCACCCACATCAAAAAAACATCTATAAATCCCAAGCTGATCATCACTTTTCACTCTTTTCATTTCATCGTTTACCATGCTTTTATAGATCAGTACCAACACTCTGGTTGAACTCATTGTCAAATTATAGAAACTACAAGACCAGTTCCACACATTCCAGCATTGTGACGCTCTTCAAATTCTGAACTGTCAGGTTTCATGATTATTAGATTTGAGTTTAATCAATATCATCGCACTCTGATAACAAGTTTCATGAAAAGGAAAATACTCATATATGACTCATTGCATTCGCAAAGTATTTGGATTTGTGTGTATAAGCCACAACTTATACGGATGAAAAACCAGATACAGCCATCCCAAAAAGAGCACTTCTTGTACTTGTACTCAAGAAGCCTTACTAAATTATGGCTAAAATCAGGATTAACAACAGGAGATACCAAAACCATATCGTAGAAACTCAAGCACCAGTATTTCTCCGGCCAACACGGGCAACAAAACCAGCTTTGATAGGCGCAACTGACCGTCCAGAACCGCACTGCATGTAACAAATAGATTAGGAAATCAGTGGCGTTGATTAAGAATTTGAGAAATTTAAAATGAATGATAAAGTACATCTGTGTAATGGTAGAAAGATCTTCACATAAGCAGTTTTTAGAAACATGGACTGACAACAACCATGGACTGACAACAAAATTATGCCCTTGCATTTAGAAATGGTCGTAATAATATTGTTCATGGTTTCAACCCGAAAAGGAAAAAAGAGTAATTCATGACAATCATGCAAAAGATCAATATCCAACACACAAGGGGAACATTCAGGATAAACAGTAACCGATTTATGGAACTTGGTATATATCCACAAACTCTAAGAACAGGTGCAAACAGGCGATGAAAACATCTTTCAACCATCTTATTCCTCAGTAAGTTATTTGGCAGCATAATTTTAAACTTCATGCTAGTAAAGCAGAATAACTATCAAATCTATCTCATTCAACCATCAAATTATTTTGCTTTATTCCAACTGTGGACTGCAAATGCTTATAGTTTTAATATGGCTGTTAAATCCAACTATAATATCCTACTATGAAGGCCTCAGAACTAATACAAAATGAATCTGTCATACCATAGGATCTGACAATGTAGGCAAATCATCGATCATCCTAGGCCTCCTTAAGAGAACAGTTGCAAACTATTAAATTTTAGACAACACTCTCAGATACCACCAAAGACAGTTAACAGTCATAGCACTTTCATCAGCTGTAGCAGGAATAAAGGCCTAAGAACATTTCCATATACCTTAATGAATTTTAAGCTTCTTCAACTGATTTTGAACACAATATCAAATTCCCTTTATGACAATAGCTGCTAAATCAATCTCATTCAACCACCAAATATTATTTAACTTCATTAACGCTAACGAGAAGGCCTCAGAACTAAACATAATGTATCCGACATACCAGAGATCAGACAATATATAGGTAAATCAATTATTATCCCAGGCCTCCTTAACAGAACAATCGGAATTGAGACAATATTCTCAGGTAGCACCAAAGACAGTTGCAAAATCATAGCACTTCCATCAATAAAATTAGGTTTACCACCAAGATGATGTTATAAGAACAAATCCTAATAACTGTTTCCAGATATCTAAAAAAAGGGTTATGACATTCCATAACTGCAGTACGTGCACCATCATAAACTGCTTCAGCTGGTTTTGAACATAATATCAAATTCTCTTGATGACAAAAAAACCATATCAATCTCATCCAATCATCAAATTATTTAAGTTCATTAATGCAAACACTTCTACTTTAACAATGCTGTTAAAGCCACATCAAGGGTTTTAATTAGGCCTCAGAGCAAATTTCAATATGTATCTGTCATACCAGAGAATCTGACAATGTAGGCAAATATTCAGTCATCACCGGCCTCTTAATAGCAATTTTGAAAACTATCTTCTCTAAGACACTACCAACAAAGCCTGTCAACGCCATACTACTTTCACAAATCTTAATAAAGTTTTTGACAGAACAAAGCCATGCCCACAAAATCTAAGAATTATCCGAAGTATCTTAACAAGGTTTTGTTAGTTTACAGATCCACTGTGATGTAATATCATTAATTATATGAACTATTGCATGTATGATCTAGGATTTGACAGTCTAACTGCAGTCCATCATTACCTACTTAAACACACATATCATCAAATTTCTAGATGAAAATAGTAGTACAATCCCAATAATTTGTACAAGGCCTTTACTTTCAGGAGTGTTTGATGTCAAAATAGATCAAATATGATCCATGATTGCATCATGTTATAACGATCACTCAGGCACCCTCTCTGCTAGTAAAAGTCAATGTTTGGGGCTGAGAAAGGTTTGAGATTTAAAGGACACTGGAAAGGGAAAGGAGATGCAGGGATATATAAACCATTACCTTCTCACATCTGAGGAAGAATAGACGGTTCTCCTTAGATAATATAGTATCAGGACTTTTGCACCCGATACAAATGACATATTCATCTGTCAATAATGTAGAAGAAAAAGCTGTGTGTGACGCCAATAACAAGAGGGAAGGAAACGAATGACAGTAAACCCAGAATATGATGGATCAATTAAAAAAGACAAAGCTACTCACTGATATAACGACGCAGTATCCCCTCAAAATTTTTGGGAGCAAATCTTCCCTTCACCACTAACCTTTGCTGGCCGTCAAGAGATCCACTTGTCCCCAGTTCAGCAAGCAAAAAAGCCATAACATGATCTGGCTGCCGATGCATCCTGCATATTTTAATCCACCAAAGAAGGGAGGATGAAATGAAACTCTAGTTTCCTAGAAAAAGATCACAAACAATTATCCTTATGAGCAACATGGTAGTGCAGTCAGAAGATGCCTCGTATGTTCTCTTTCCTTATGAATTACTCCATGATTTCTATAAACATTCAGCACACACTATTCATCTTCACAAAAAGGGGATTTTAAATCTCCTCACAAGTGCATAAATATCAAATATATATATGTGTGTGTGTGTGTCATTTTAGTATATAACTATTCTTCTTTCTTATATTAATAAATTCATTACGACTGTATTTCAAAAGAAAAAGGTTAAAGAGGATATTATAAAAGCATACGTCTTGCATAAATCCATGAAATTCACAAATACAGTCTTCTTTGTTCCCTCTCGAAGAACCTGTGGTGGCCTCATAACAGTTCTACGCCTATCCCCAGCGAGCTCTGGATTGTTCTCACGCAAAATGTTAAATACCCTACCAAGGAGCTGCTCATATGATGCAGCAAAAAGATAGTTGTGTTAGTCCAAGATA
>JANKOE010000206.1:1942843-1952965 GCA_026284465.1 Erythroxylum citrifolium | reverse complement strand
CTTGGCCCATGTATTATAAAGCACAGGAGGCCCTACTGCTAGCCAACCTTTAAATACAGTTGCCCCATTGAAAACTGCATGTGTTCTTTTGCTGATTAAGACTCGGAATAGCTGTAGTAAATCCTCTGCGTCTCGATCACGTCGTTTTACGAAAAATCACAATGGATTCAATGTTTCCCCAATTTCCAGGTATTTATCCATCTGATTATTGAATACAGTATATTGCAATTCTAGGGTTAATGATTTGTGTTGATTAATTATGAAATTGATCTGGTAATTTCGTGCAAAATTTCTTTCAGGATTTTCATAAATTCAAGTCATTCTAAATTGTAATATTGTTGTGTATCCTAAAAAATATCATACTAAAATGAAATATATCATATTGGTTATTTATATCATCTTGGTATCGACTTGTCTAGTCTTCGACTGTTAGTCTTTGCCGCCAACGTCCGTACGTGAAAATATATTTGATTGATGAAAGTTGGTGGAAGCTAGCCTACTTTTCCAACTTCAAACCACTCTCTTTCGTCTCTACATGTATAAAGAACACCTTACAAACACAAAACACACCTTCTGTAACTCTACTTTCTCCATATTGGACTGTCAGTCCAGATATCAGATGGGAAATCAATGGTATCTGACTCTGCTTTTGATAATACTCATCATGGTTTTTAGTAAAAGGTCAGTGGAAGCAAGAGCAATGGTTACTCCGAAGAAACTGATAGCTAGCAGTTTACTTCTACGAGACTTGGGATATACCAAAACAGAGTTAATTTATTTTCCGATCTCAAGAAGATCACCGTCAACACCAAGCGGGATATGGTTCCCATAAGTTAGGTTAACGTTTGTACCTAGCTAGGCATGTCAAAAGGATAGTCCCTTATGGTTTAATTTGACTGATTTTTTATTTTTTACTTAATTAGTTAATCTTCTCTAATTCAAAAACTAAAATTTGATTAACTTAAAGTTTATTTATTAATTTAATTAACTTAAATTTAAAATCAGGTTGAAGCCGGCATACCATCCTTCTTGTATGTTATTGGCTTGTTGGTCTTCTTTTTTTATCAAATAATTTTACCAATTTTTATCCAATTAGTGATCATTTTTGTTTTTGGCAGTTGAGTTTCCTATATTACAAATCGTTGTTGTTACAATAATTTTAAGTTTAGAGGTTAGTGTGCTTGTAACCTGATTCAATTGTTACCCTGTTGCTATGTAAAAAGACCTGTTGTTATGATATCGGATGTCCCAATTATATTCAAATCTTTTTGAAGCCAAGCTTGATGAGGTTGAATTCTTTGATAAAGCAAACACATACAAGAGGGGGGTAAATTGTGTGTAAAAAATTCTAAGGTACTTTCAAATCGAAAACATCTTGCTAATCAAAATAATTTTATAAATAGAAAGACCTTATAACTTTCGAAAGGATCTTGTTAACGTCGAAAAAGAAAGGAATCTGTTAATTTGAAAGGAGCTTGTTAACGCTCAAATAGAAAGGAGTTAATTGATCTAAAAGAGCAGACTAATACTCAAAAAGATAGGAGCCTACTAGCGCTAAAAAAGAAAGGAGTTTGTTAATTCGATAGGAGCCTGCTAACTTTCAAAAGAAATCTCTTGCGATATAAAAACTGAAGGAACCTCTTAAAAATATAAACTTATAATTCGAAAATTTAAAAGTAAGGAAGAGAGAAAAATAACATATTGGTGTTATATTGGTTCGGCTTATAACAAAGCCTACCTCCAATTTCAAAGTATCCAACTTGATGAGTATTTCACTATAAAAGTCAAGTAGTAATTTAACGAGCATCTTTAAGCTCACAAGTGTATATTTTTTAAGGTTCTTCAACCTTTTTATACTAGCAGTATTTTGCTAGTCTCTACAAGCTCTCAACAAAAAATGTATGAAGGATTTAACAGTCTCTTTTAATAGAGTGATTTCACTTTTTTAAAGCACAAAGAGTTTGATACAACTTTTAATAATATTGATGCTCTAAGATATTTCACAAGACTCACGTGTTTCACAAATGCAGTTGCTCTTTTTTAAGTAGACATTTTCTTCAACTAGTCATTGCTTAATCTTCGATATTATCTCTATTGAAATCTTCGATATTCAGACGTTAAGATAAATGTTCTGTCAAGGCTTTCGGAATTAATTATTCGAACTAGTAAGATCCTTCCGAATGTCATGTAACTATTTCTAAAAAAAGTAAGTTTATAAAGAGGGTTTCTGCAAGAAAGGAAACAATTATTCTATGATTTTATTTCCCTTTAGAAATTATATCGTTGCCTATACAAGAAATTAAATTTAATTTGAATTTTGAAATATTATACAGTTATTATCAATATCATTAAACATAAACCTTAAGCTGATGACAAACAATAAGATGTATTTTCAAAATTCAAATAATAATAAAGGGTTTCGAAAGATACTTGCAAACTTTATTCACGGTTATAATTAGAAAGAGCCTGACTTGTAAAGAAAGGAGCCAATTATTTGTTTATCACATATTTCAAGTTCAGCAACATTTTAGCATAATAATAAATCATCAAGGTAATATTGAAAATACAACACAAATGTAAAGTAAATATCATCAACTGCAATATATCATTAACTATTTCTCCCCCTTTGTCGTTATCAAAAAAAAAAAGAGGGAAAGAATAACTAAGGCATCAAACAATATCATAAGTATGTGAGAATAGACCTAGCAAAAACAGAGTCATTAAAAAGAATCAGACCAAGCAAAAATAGAGTCATTAAAAAGAATCAAACATTTTTCTAAGCAAAATCTACAAGTCAAGAATCTTAAAAATAAGAATGTCACGTAAGAGAAAAGTAAGTCTTACTAATATGCAAAATTTAAAAAAGTCACTTCATATAAAAAACCACATGACATTTTACTAATGGAGGTTAACTTTCTTCAACTTTTCCGTCTTTTTAAGATCTGTTTTGAATATTTTGTAAATGTTGGGTTTAACTCGAACAGCCCAAAATGTTATGATTCAATTTAAATTTTGGTATAAATATTAGAGTTTAAAATACACTTTTGGCCTTGATTCCTTATATCATGGTTTGGTGTTGTGTTTTTGTTTTTACTAAATTTAAGTACTTCATATTTATATATATGTGGTAAGCTTTTGTTGATAAATTATCAAATAATGCAAATTAATGAAATGAACGCGATTGCGCCTTTCCTTTTTCCAGCTCCAACCAAACCCACTTTGATGCTTCTCAGTCAATCTCGAGTCAACACATACGAATAAGTTAAGATCTCCTCTCTTTTATAATTGCCTAGTTAATCTCCTTTTTTTATAATGGAAAAAGCTAGCATCAAAGTGGGTTTAGAGCTGGAAAGAGGAATTGATGGACAACATCAAAGTGGGTTTGGAGCTGGAAAGAGGAATTGATGGTTAGCTTCTTCCATCATCAAAAAGGAGATTTACTTGGTAATTGTATAAAAGAGGAGATCTTAACTTATTAAAAAACAATATTTACGATTATTTTTTTATCAATTACTCGTTAATCATAACATTGATGGATAGCTTTTTCCATCATCAAAAAGGAGATTTACTTGGCAAGTATAAAAGAGAGCAGATCCATATTAAGAACAATATTTACAATCTTTTTTTTAATCAATTACTCATTAATCATATAATTAGTTCCTTATATTATAGTTTGGTTTGGTGCATCCATCACCTTATAATATATATAGGTAAGTTTACGTTGTAAATTGTTTAGTTATACAAATTAAAGAAATGAACAAGATTAAATAGTTCCATTTCAGTTCAATTAAAAAATAGATCTACTTTCAATTTTTAAAAAAATCAAAAATTAGAAGGATAAGAAAAAATTTAAAATATAATGAGGTTTTATTTTATTATTTGTGGTATAGTTACCCTACTATAAGGATGCTTTATATGCGTAACCTGTACATTTTTTATGGATGGTAGTATCAAAATACTTAATTTATTGTGTGCATACAATAATTTATTTAATGCACATAGTTTAAAAGGTAACAATTAACGAAAAATATCATTAGCAAGTAGTATTTCCATAAATTCAATTCATTTTGATTCACAATATTATCACGTGTACTCTATTATATCCAAAAAAATAATACCGAAATGGATTTTATTATATTAGTTATTTATAGTAGAATGCATCATGATAATTTTGATTAGTATTGATAATATTGGTTAATATAAAAATAGAAGTGAAAATATTAAAAATAGATAAATAATAAAATTTATTTTTATCAATTACTTACTGATTATATAATTAATTCCTTATATCATGGGTCGGTTTGGTATTTTTCCCTCTTTATATATATATATATATATATATATATATATATATATACACACATATACCAACATATATATATATATATATGTATGTGTGTGTGTGTGAGTAGGCCCGCGCGGGTGTGAGCTCCTACTTCTTTCCTCTTTGCAGCTCCAACCTTTCCCACTTCAATACATACGAATAAGAAAAGATCAATCTCCTTTTTGATAATAGAGAAGGCTGGTAGACCCCTAAGTTCCGGAGCACTTCTTAGCTACCTTTGCGAAGGCTTTATGTGGAAAGTTAGCTGAATTCACGCATGAGAGAGGCATACGAAAACACTAAGGCAAACGTGAGCGAGTGAGATCGAACTTGGTACGAATTTTGGTAGAGTCTCAGACGTTATGGAGATTGACTCGACCCAGGTTAAGACTTGACGGACAAAGGACTTAGCCCTGCTCGGATGGATGGACCATGACTAACGGACTTATTGTGGGAAGCATTGGATCAGGCCAGTGTGCTAATGGGCCTTGACGAGATCACATTGCATCATTAGCAGATAGAGATCGTGGGGAGATCTTGGATGATGTGGCGATGACTGGAAGTTAGAGTTGCAATGGAACTAAACATCTGAAGATAGTGGAGATCTTCGAGGACACGGATACTAGTTTCCTAATAGAATGTAAACTCTATCTTATTGTTATCTTATCTTATCAGTTAGAGTCCTATTTAGACGGGGGTACCGTCTAATTGGTCCACGTGATGTAATCTGATAAGGATAGACGTGATCTTAGAACGATCTTTAGGCAATGCAGATTGAGCAAAAGGCAATGTGCGTAACTCGGTATGAATCCTATAAATTTTTAGTTATGCCGTTTGGATTAACTAACGCTCCTGCGACATTTTGTAACCTTATGAATGATGTGTTGTATGACTTTCTGGATGAGTTCGTTGTGGTCTACTTACACGACATTGTGGTGTATAGCACTAGTATGGCTGAACATATAGAACACTTGAGGCAAGTGTACGAGAGACTGAGGTAACACAAGCTCTATGTGAAGATAGAGAAGTGTGAGTTTGCTCAATTAGAGATCAGATTCTTGGGTCACGTGGTGAGCAAAGGTCAGGTCAGAATGGATCCAAGGAAAGTGAAAGGGATAGTTAAGTGGAAGGCTCCCATTACAGTACGAGAATTGCAAAGTTTTCTCAGCCTGGCGAACTACTATAGGTGGTTCATAGTGGGATACTCGAAGAAAGCAGCGTCATTAACGGACTTGTTGAAGAAGAAGCAAGAGTGGTATTGGTTAGGTGCATATGAGGAGGCATTCGAGAGACTTAAAGCCGCTATCTCAACCGAACCTGTGCTGAAGCTGTCCGTGTTCCATCTTCCTTTTGAGGTACATACTAATGCTTCGGACAAAACCATTGGTGAAGTCCAAGTATGCGATCTTCGTGCCGACTCCTGTAACTTGCCCCTCGAATGTTATAGCTGAGTTGTTCTATAAGAATGTGGTCAAGTATTTTGGAGTACCGGCAGATATTGTGAGCGACCGAGACGCCAGATTTATAGGCCGATTCTGGACGTCCTTTTTAATCAAATAGGTTGTGATTTGAAGTTTTCAACGGCAAATCACCTACAACGGATGGATAAAATAAACGAATCAACAGTTTGTTGGAGGAGTACTTGAGGTAATATGTAAGTGCAAGTCAACGTAATTGGTTAAGTTTACTTGATACTGTACAGTTTTGCTATAACTTGCACAGATCTTCGGCTACGGAGAAAAGTCCCTTTAAGATTGTGTTAGGACAACAGCCTCTTACCTCATTGGAGATTGCTCAACAAAGGACAGATGGCAAATGTCCCGTGGCGTATAAGTTTGCGATGGAGAAGCAAGAAATGTTGGATGAGGTGGGGGATAATCTTCATAAAGCTTCTTGATGGATGAAGAAGCAAATGGATCTTTTGAGGAGACCGTTAAAGTTTGATGTGGGAGACAAAGTGTTATTAAAACTAGCCCCGCAAATTTGGAAGAAAATCTCGAACAAGCAAGTTCATAGGGGTTTGGTGCCGAAGTACGATGGACCGTTTGAAGTATTACATAAAGTAGGGAACGTGGCATACCGATTAAAGTTTCCCAAGCGGTTAAAGGTACACCCTATTTTTCATGTTAGTTTTCTCAAGCCTTACCATGAGGATGCTTCAGATCCGAATAGGAGTCAGGTGAAGCGAGCACCACCAATTGTGAAAAAATAGTTCAAGGATCAAGTGGAGAAGATCCTAGATCACCGGACAATGGGTCAACATAAAAAGAACTGACGGATCGAGTTTTTAATTCAGTGGAAAGGTAAATATGTCCCGAAAGCTACGTGGGAGAAAGATACAATCCTGTGGCAGTTTGAGGATCGAGTGAACGCTACCTTTAGACTAATTCGACTAGGGCGTGGAATCCATCTGGTAAGGGTGGTTTGTTAGACTCTTAAGTTCCGGAGCACTTCTCAGCTACCTTTACGAAAAGCCCTAGGTGAAAGGTTAGCTGGATTCACACGTGCGGGAGGCATGTGAAAACACTAAGGAAAATGTGGGCGAGTAGGATCGGACTTGGTATAAAATTTGGTAGAGGCTTGGACCTTGTGGAGATTGACTCGACCTAGGCTAGGACTTGACGGACAAAGGACTTAGCCATGCTCGGATGGATGTATCATGACTAATGGAATTGTTGTGGGAAGCATTGGATCAGGCCAGTGTGCTAATGGGCTTCGGTGAGATCACATTGCATCATCAGTGGGTAGAGATCGTGGGGAGATCTTAGATGATGTGGCGATGACTAGAAGTTAGAGTTGCAGTGGAACTAAACATGTGAAGATAGTGGAGATCTTCGAGGACACAGATACTAGTTTCTTACTGGAATATAAACTCTATCTTGTTATTATCTTATCTTATTAGTTAGAGTCCTATTTAGATGGGGGTGTCGCCTAATTGGTCCACGTGATGTAATTTGATAAGGATAGACGTGATCTTAGCAAGATCTTTAGGCAATTCAGATTGAGTAGGATTCTGAATGTAACTTGGAAGGCAAGTTAGGATGCTTATATATAGCTCATTCGAGCTTTGCTCTTCTCACGAGATCAGAGAGAGCTTTCTTGTATTCTTTTGAGGGAAAGTATATAAAATTAGTTTTTGACCGTATCTCTGCGTTTCTTTGTTGTCTTTATTCTTATTGCTTTCATAACATTGTTTCTTCGAGTGTATGCGAGGTAAGCACTTTGAGGGATGTTAAAGGCTGAGTTTTGCTTAAGCAGATCTAAGTGAGACTACCGGCTAAAGGGTGTTAGCAATAGACTTCGGTGTAAATTGGAGTCCCAAAGGTGACCTTTGTAACAAAGGTCATGTAGCTATTGTCGGTCGCAATAATTTGTTTTTCTCAACTGTAAGAATCAGCTATAGAAAAATTGAAAGACACAAATGTAATATTTTATTCGAAATTTTTATAGTCGAGTTGGTATAGTAACTTATTCTCTAATAATCATTTACACATTAGTTTAAATATCTTTATACTTTAATTATGAAATCAATTATTTTATTCATAAGAAAGAAATATAATGTGTGGTAATTTTATCATTTCAACAATATCCTGTTTTGATAAGACTACAAATAGGAACAATACGTAGATGTAAATTGAATCTCACTGGTTCAGTCTGATTCTGCTGTGGCTGAACGTCGTTACTTGGATCTATGATCTGTGCGACTTTGGTTGTGGAATACCTGCAAAACAGATAACGGCGGGCCGGGAGTTGGTTCCCGGGAGGCCCCTCTGACGCTCAAGTCGGTCTTTTTGTGAAGGTTTCGGCTGTTGAAAGTAGAGGAAAATAGGGTTGTAATCTTGTACCTAAATCAGGAAGGAACAGTACCTTATATACCTGGGGTTGCCGCTAGGTTTAGGTCTTTACGTGAGTCGCTGCGTTTGCATGGGAGTCTAACACCCGATGGGCCGAACGGGTCGTGGACATTAGGCTGTCGATATCCGGGCTTGGAGCTGGGCCTAGTAAGGTCGGCCCAGCCGACCTAACCATAAGCCCCCTACTCCTCGAATCTGACCGAAGAGAAGGGTCGAAGGAGTATATAAAGATTGCGCGACCCATTTGTGTGGCTACTTGTGGCGAGACCGGTCGATCAGAGATCAATGCCCTATATGCAGTAATTGTTGGGTCCGGCCCTTGGGCCGATGGGCTTAGATCCCCAAGTCCGGCGGGCTTAGATCCCCTACCGACCCCCCCAACTTAATCAGTATTGTCCTCTTTGGCTAAGGGTGAGGCCATGCCTCGAACCTAAGACCTCAAGGTTTTGTTGTTATCTAGCAACACGCCTCTTACCAATGAGCCATTAATGTTGGGTCCAGCCCTTGGGCCGATGGGCTTAGATCCCCAGGTTTGGCGGGCTTAGATCCCCTACCGGCCCCCCAACTTAATCAGTATTGTCCGTTTTGGCTAAGGGTGAGCCCACGCCTTAAACCCAAGACCTCAAGGTTTTGTTGTTATCTAGCAACACGCCTCTTATTTGGATAGAATGAAGGAATTGCAACGCTCTATAAAGGGGGAAAGGATCGTTGCGATCAAGCGATGGAAAGAGCGGCACCTAGAGGAGGAGTGCCATGAATACGCCTGTGACTTGGCTCTTTCCATCGTGAAGAACTGCCATAGCGTTTGCGTTCTTGACGGGTCGGGCCATCCTCCCTTCGAGGATTACACCGAACCGATGATTCCCTCCGATCTCGGCCTTTCTTTGGAGGAGATGAGGGAGTTAATTGAGCAGGAAAGAGAAGTAGTTCCGGATGAGGAATTAGACCTTAGCTCAGGCGAGGAGGACGAGCAACCTCACGAGGGTGCCTCTCCGGCTCTTCCTGTAGACTCTGGTTGTGGCCCGACTGCGCATCCGACCACCCCTCCTGTCGATCCAGCCGCTTCTCTTCCTGACCCTGCCTCAGTTGTTATGCCGGCCCTTGAAGCTACTTTGCCGACCTCCGATGCTACCTTTTTCGAACCAGCTGTTGGCTCTTCCTCTCCTGCTAAGGGATGATTCTTTTGTTTTCTCCTTTTGAAGTCCATCTGGTCGGGCTTGTGACCAGAAAATGTAAAGAGAATAAAAGATCTTGTTTTATCCTCCGCTGTCTTATTATCTCTGTGAGTAATTCTTTAAATTATTGCTAGCTTTGTACGGAAAGCCTTTCCTGGTTGCATGTGACGAGTTGGCGCGCTCGATATAGATCGATGGGTCGTTAGGTTTAAAGATATTTGCGCGATCCGAGATTCTGTTCTCGGCGTCGTCTAGTTCCAAGATCTTGTTTGGGACTACGGACGAGTAATGTTGAGGTCCCGTTATCCGAAGTTCTTTCTTAGCTTCGTGTGGTTCCAACTTCTTATGTTGGCATCTTTGTTGAACGGTGTTAACCGATTGGTCGGTGTCGAACGACTGGTCGATGCCGAACGATCCAAGACCTTGTCTTGGCATCGCGTGGTTCCAACATCTTGTATTGGCAACCTTTTCGAATGATGTCATTGTCGATCAGTTCCAACATCTTGTGTTGGCAACCTTGTCAAGTGATGTCGTTGTCGATCGGTTCCAACATCTTGTGTTGGTAACCTTGTATATCGGTGTCGATGTCGAATGGTTCCAACATCTTGTGTTGGCAACCTTGTCGATCGGTGTCGATGTCGAATGGTTCCAACATCTTGTGTTGGCAACCTTGTGTAGGAAAATCCCGGGATGTACATCATATGTACCAGGTGCGGAAAACAAAAATTTTTGTTACCGGGACCTTCCCGAAAGCCAGGATCCATGTGTC
>JANKOE010000206.1:1813366-1827226 GCA_026284465.1 Erythroxylum citrifolium | reverse complement strand
GAGATTTTAATTCTTTTTTATGCATGGTTGACAAGAAGGGTGGTAGTGCACGAGGTTCTTTGCCTTCCTCACGTTTTCAACGGTGCCTGGATCAATGTAAACTTATGGACTTGGGATTCTCAGGCTCACGCTATACTTGGAGAAGGGGCAACGTTCATGAAAGAATTGACTGGGTTTTTGGCAATGTGGATTTTCGCTTGCTGTTTCCAGAATTATCAGTGTCTCACCTTCCTCGAGTTCAGTCAGATCATTGTCCGCTGCTTGTGAAATTTTTTGCCTCCCCTTCCTTTCGAGGCAGCCGTCCATTCCGATTTCAAGCAGCTTGGATTACTCATGAGGGTTTTAAAGATTTTGTTCGAAGCAATTAGCAGTCCGGAAATAATTTTTTGGCTTGTTCTCGCTACTTCACTGACCAGGTGCGGATTTGGAATATCACTGTCTTTGGCCATATTGAGAAGAGGAAAAGGATGTTACTGGGTCGCCTTCATGGTATCCAAAAACGGCTGGCATCTCAGTATAATCCTTTCCTGATTGAGTTGGAGAAACAACTGCAGGTTGAACTTGATAAGACCTTGGCTCAAGAGGAATTGCTTTGGTACCAAAAATCTCGTTCCAAATGGGTTACTCATGGTGACCGCAACACAGCCTATTTTCACGCATCTACCATTGCGAAGCGTAAGCGGCAGTTTGTGGACGGTTTGAAGGACTCTGAGGGCAATTGGTGTTCTGATCAACCAATTTTGAAAAACCTAGCCACTGCGTATTTCAAATCTTTGTTCACTGACGAGGATCATGGGGTTGTTGATTTTCCTCTTCATGGGTGTTTTCCTGGCATTACCAATATTCAATCTCATTCCCTGGTGCAACCTGTTCTGGATGATGAAGTCAAGAAGGCCCTTTTCGATATGCATCCCTACAAAGCTCCAGGCGTCGATGGTCTTCATGCTTGTTTCTATCAAAGTCAGTGGGAGATTATTGGCAAATCTTTATTATGTGATTTTATCCAGCAGATTTTTAGCTTTGACATTTGGCCTTTTGAGATTAATTGCACCCTTATATCCTTGATCCCAAAGGTGGAACAACCTGAGACCATGTCTCAATTTCGACCAATTGGACTTTGTAATGTGTCTTATAAAATTATTACGAAGATCATCGTCAACAGACTCAAACCGTTACTTCCTCAACTGGTTGCTCCCACTCAAAATAGTTTTGTGCCAGGACGCCTGATAACTAGCAATATAATTATTGCCCAAGAGGTGATCCATTCTATGCGTCGAAAAAGAGGAAAGGTGGGTTGGATGGCTATTAAGGTAGACCTTGAAAAGGCGTATGATCGTCTGCGGTGGGACTTCATTCTTGATACTCTAGTGGATCTACATCTACCTGGTAGCTTGATTTCTCTAATCATGAAATGCATTACCACTACTAGTATGCAAGTTCTATGGAATGGCGAGACTTCAGATACGTTCTTCCCATCTCGGGGTATTCGTCAAGGCGATCCGCTCTTACCTTACATTTTTGTGCTTTGTTTAGAGCGTCTTGGCCATCTTATTGGGCATGAGGTTGCGGCTGGAGCTTGGATTCCTATCAGGCTACGTGATGGTCCTCTACTTTCCCATTTATTTTTTGCTGATGATTTGCTCTTGTTTGCTGAAGCTAATATGTCTCAGGTCAGTATTATCAAGAAGTGCCTTGATATTTTCTGTGTTAACTCCGGGCAGCAGGTCAGTAAAGCTAAGACTCGAATTTTCTTCTCCCACAATGTGGCTCCTCCTTTATCCCGGCGCATTCAAAGGAAGCTAGAATTTCAGAGTACCACTGACCTTGGTAAATACCTTGGTGTCCCTCTACTCCACAGGAGGGTTTCTAAGTTCACTTACAAGCATGTAGTTGACCAGGTAGCGACTAAGTGGTTGGAAGGCAGATAAACTTTCTCTTGCAGGAAGAATTACACTTACTCAGTCGGTGTTGTCTTCCATTCCTACGTATACCATGCAAACGGCTAGGTTGCCAGCTTCTATTTGCCATGAGATAGATAAGCATTGTCGTCGGTTTATATGGGGGTCCACATCGGACGCGCGGAAGATTTTTTTGGTTAAATGGGATACTGTTTGTGAGCCTAAAAGCCAGGGTGGTCTTGGTATCGGGAATACTAGCACTAGTAATGCGGCCCTTCTTATGAAGTTAGGTTGGTCTCTTCTGTCTAAGGATGAAGATCTTTGGGTGCAAGTTCTACGCCACAAGTATAAGCTTGATTTCTTTATTGTGCCGACTTCTCTACCACGACGCAATGGATCTGCACTTTGGAGGGGAGTTTGTGATACGTGGCCTTCGGTTATTGCAGGAATTAAGTGGAAAATTGGCGATGGTTTGTCAGCTAAATTCTGGACTGATTCTTGGCTTGCTGTTAATGTTCGACTGCTAGACGTTGCTGTATCTCTGGTTCCAGAACACATGCATGCAGCTCCTGTTGCAGATTTTGTAACTGACTCAGGAGGTTGGCGTTGGGATCTTTTTCATCATCTCCTCCCTCCATCTGTCTGCCTTACCATTGCTGGGATTCATCCTCCTTCTCTTCATCTTGGTAGGGATAAAATTGTGTGGGGTCATGAACGTAATGGTAAATTTTCTTCCTCTTCAGCTTACCGGAGGTTGCATATGTCTAGATCGGATCCAAGTCAAGAGACGTTATGGTCTATGGTGTGGCATTGGCATGGTCCTCAAAGGATTCGTGTTTTTATGTGGCTAGTGGCTCATGATGCTTTACTTACTAATTGGAAAAGATGTTATCGTCATCTTGCCAATGATTCTAGTTGCGCTAGATGTGGTGCGAAGGTTGAGTCTGAATTGCACGTTCTCAGAGATTGTCCTCATGCCCGTCAAATATGGGAGAAATGTCATACATCTAGGTTTCTGCCGAATTTCTTTCATCTTAATCTTTTGGATTGGTTTCAACAGAATCTATGCTGTGATCTGGAATTTTTTCAACAATCTCCGTGGCCTCTCTGGTTTGGCACAACCTGTTGGATGTTATGGCAGTGGCGTAATACATTCATTTTTGACCCCGAATCTTTGCCTTCTGAAGATCCTTTTTGTATTATCTTACGGCGTGTTAGGGAATTCCAACATGCACTTCTGCGCGATCAAGCTTTACAGGGCCGTCCAGCAAGGGAGGAACGTTTAGTTACCTGGCGTCCACCACCATTAGGATGGGTAAAAGTCAACTCTGATGGTGCTTTCCGCTCTTCAATTAATCGAGCTACAGCAGGCGGAGTGGTTCGAGATTGTATGGGCAACTGGATCCATGGGTTTGCCTATAATATTGGGTTTTGTTCAGTCAATTCCGCTGAGCTTTGGGGTATCCTCCAAGGACTCCAACTTGTTTGGAATGCTGGTCATCGCACCGTAGTGGTGGAGTCTGACTCAAATTTAGCAGTTAATGCTCTCACAGGGAAGGCTTCTGGGGATGGGCTGGATCAGCAGCTTTTGTCTGCCATTCGGTTACTTTTGGACAGACCTTGGGTTGTTCACTTCATTCACACCTATAGGGAAGGCAACCGTTGTGCTGATTGGATGGCCAACCACGCTTTTCAGTTGGATCCTGGGATTCATTTTTTCTCGACGCCTCCTTGGGGTTGTTCTACCATTTGTATGGAAGATATTTGCGGGGTCTCCTTCCCGCGAATGTGTCCTATTTAGTTAGTTTCTAGGGCTTTGCCCTCCTTTTTCATAAAAAAAAACAAATTAAATTTTAATTAATTAAATTTTAAACTAAGTTTAAATTTAAGTAATTGATTCAATATATATTAAGTAAGTAAGATGATATTGTTTTAATATAGTAAATTAAAATAATATCATTTTATTTAGTATTTAAAAAAATTAAAACAAAAATAATGTCATTTTAGTGTTAAATCAAGTGTAATAAAATCAAGTTAAAATTGCATATAAGAGATTGATTGAAGTCGAGACAGAGATAATTTAAACTCACAAGTAAACACGTTACAAACCATACTTTTAGTCCGAAATTTTCAGGGCATGGTGATCCTTTGTTGTGCAGTCACCCTATCATATTCATCCTTAACTTATAATTATGTATATCAATGTTGGTAAATTATTCAAAAGACAAACGCAAGAGAAACTTTTAAGTTTCTATAACAAGTGGTCCTATTCTGCCTTTGTAAAGTAAGAGAAAGCAAATGGCCTCCCATGTGAGAAATGTTCACAAAAAGAAAAGGAAATCAATCAGAAGGTTTCACGTTTCATTTCTTTAAGCCAATAGAATAATACTGTGAGAGGACTATTTCTTATTTATAAAATATCTTCTTATTTATATGATATTTATCTTTTATATATAAATTACAGAATAATGTAAATATTTAATAATGATTTATTTTATATTTTTAAATTAATATTTGAATATAAACAATATTTAATATTTATTTTTAAAATTTTAAATGATATTTATATTTAATATTTCATAAAGTTACAAGTATTAAATAAGTGTGTTTACTATTTAAAAAATCATGTTTTAAGATCCTCATCTCACCTCTATAATTTAGGGTTAGCAATCATATAAATAGATAATGTTAAGTAAAGTGTGATTACTATCACTTTTTTAAGTTATTGTCTCATTACTATAATAAATTTAATGACATAATGTTATTACTATCACTTTTTAAAATTATTGTCTCATTATTATAATACATTTAATAAAATAATATTTTTATTCTTAATTCAAAATTTTTAATCAAATTCGGACAATTTTCTTAATAGTCTATAAATAGAGTCACATGGAACGAAAGAAACCACAGTTCTCTGTCAAGCTCTTTCTTTTTTAAGTCCTTTCTGTTTAAGATTCCTACGCACAATTAACATCCAGATAAAGATGGAAACTCAAAGAGCAAAGCAACTTGTATCTGTCTTCATGATTGTGTTCATGATTCTAGTTTGCAGCAGATCATCTGATGCAAGAGTCATGGTTACTTCGAAGAAACTTGACAGCCAGCGCCTGTTGAGTGAACTAGGGTTTACCCAACCAAAACTGGCTTCTCTTCAACACGCCGGCGAGGCAACCAACGGTGGACGCGGCCATGCCCCTGACAGCAGTAAAAAACGCCCAGTACCAAAACCCGGACACCGGATGCATTTCGACGTACCTGGTCCCCATAAGTAGGACTTATGCTAGCTCTTTCATGGTTGTCTCTGAATCAGTTTACATATATATATACAGCAGTGTATGTCTTACTCTTGAACTTGGATGCATGAGTGTTTGATTGTGAGATTCTCGTGTGTTTAGCATATAAATAGGTTAAGTTTCGAGATGAAAGAGGTGGGGTTGGTTTCGAAGAGCTAATTATTGTAAAAAAAAAAAAGGTTTTTTATTGGTGTGTATTTATAATTATGAATATTATAAATAAATAAAAATATATTTTTATTCAATAATATAATTACTAATAATCATTAAATAATGACTATATAACTAATCTTTAATATCATCTCAGTGCATGAATGATATATGAAAATTGCATTATTAAATAATGCATTTTCTCTCTTTTTATGCTTAAATACAAAAAGAGGAAAAGTCCTAGCCTTCAGTTAGATCTATATTGGAAATTACTTAAATGGTTTTGGCGTAGTAATTATGAAATCAATTCGATTATAGTCATAAATTTTCCTATTTTATTGTCATTTTGATTTTTGAATGGAATAAACTTACAAATTTTTTATTGGAATAAATTATTTCTTTTTCTCACTTTTTGTTGCAATAAAAATTTAAAGGATAATTTTAATGATTGTCTTATATAGATAATTATTTGAAAAATTCGAAAGAAGAGTTGAACTTAAATTCTATTTTTTGTTTATAAATAACTTAAAAGTCTTATTGAAATCAAACTTAAATTATTAAATTTGAATATGACCAAGATTTAAACTAAACTAAAAAAGCATAAATGTTGATTGAATTTTAATTTTGTAAAACCTTTTTGAAATTAGATTTTAATGTGTTCAAATAAAATTTAAACTTTAGGCTTTTTAAACTCAAATCTCAAAATATCGTATGTTCTTATTTAATCTCAACATTTTAACTTAATCTTTTCCTCTTTCAATGTGAGAGTTGAAATTAGAATGGACTATTATCATTCCACAATACTTTTGTACTTTTGCTAAAATAAAAAGTCATATATGTCTAATACCATTTCAACTAAAAAGAAATATGCTAAAATCTTGTTATTTATATAACTAGGCATACCATGAATTTTAATTAAATTAAAGAATACATATATCAAACTCACATATTTGATTATTTTTAAGAAATAAATATAAAATCAAATACATCAACCAATTATGTTCAATAAATACAACTACATATTTTTCTAAAATTTTTAATTCTTCTAACCCCTCGACCCACCACACTTAGTCAAATGCATCAATATTATTCTAATCATTAATTAATGTCTCTTGTTGATGTTATTAAATTTTCTAAAATTTATTGATATTTACATCTTATATATCATTAGAAATTATTTTTAGTATTATAAGATATTATTTTATAAAAGGAATAGCGAATTACACTATTATTTTTAATATGTTTATTTAATTGTTAAAATTTTAATTTTTTGAAGATTATATTTATTAACATTTTACTAATATGACTGATGGTTAAAAATAATAACGGGCCGCATCTGCATATTCCAGGTCAAAGTTAAAACAATGACATTTGGTTGATAAAATTTCGATCGAGCCGACTCTTATTTTACGATGGACCGACTTTACTACTGACAGAGGAGGATGTGAAGACTTATATTTAAAGAAGTTACGTAACTCTTCATTTTTGTTAAAATAATTTTTGAATACTTCATTATCTATTCGAAATATGATCACTTATTTAATATAAAAATTCTTGTAAAAAAGATGACACTTTACTGATATAATTATTAATCTTTATGTGATTTTTCAGTCATATAACTAAAATATTAACAAAAAAATACAATTTTAAACTAAATTATCTTATTTTTAAGTCAAACATTAAAATAAAATTTCTTATTGGTTGGGTCGGCCTTGTCAGGCTTTGGGCCGATCGGTCCATTCGTCAAACATATCCGGCCCGAGCCTGGAACACGCTGATCAGTAAGAAAAGACTTTCCTCTTTAAGAGAAGATTTTCCATGCAGACGTAAAGATCTACACGATCTACATGATCTAGAGGATTTACGTGATCTGGGTGATCTCCGTGATTAGCCTAATCCTAACGACCATCTCATTTATAAGGCATAAGGTAATCGCGATAACGGTACGTAATCAGAACCTAGCTGTTTTCTTATTTTCTGCAACCCTACCTCCACCAAATCACTAACTTGAGCGTCGGAGGGGCTAATCGGGACGTAACCCCCGACTTGCCTTCTTTGTTTTGCAGGGATCTCAGAGTCGATACCAGTACAGAAAGCGAACCTCGCATGGATCCAAACGGCAACGTCCCGTCTAGTCAGAATCTGGCAGAACCACTTATTTTAATTCGTAGTCCTCCATTAAAATAAACACTTCCCCCACAAATTAGAGAACCTGACAATACTTTATTTACATGAACTATTTAGTTATAAAAATAAATGAACTTTAAATAATACAGTTCTCTATTATTAGTAAAACAATAACAACAATAATTCAGTAAAAATGATAGGTAAGATATAAAAACATTGAACAGTACACAGTCTTATATCTAACAAATAGAAATGTTATTTATGATAGACCAACGTGAAGATGGAAAAATACATATTAAAATAAATGATACAAATATAATAACAATAATATGATAAAAATTGAATAAAGTAAAGAGTAAATATTAAAGATAAAATAAGTAAATAAATAAATCAAGCTAGTTATTACAAGGAAATATTTAAACTAAGGAAAAAATATTTAGACTAAATCAGTAAGTTGATTGGAATGAAGTAATTTTCTATGCTGCAAAATTAGGAGTCCGTATCCAAAATTTTTTAAAAATAAAAAACCCCAAATGTTTAAGTCAGCTCAAGCTCCTCTTTCTTATAATTGTCTTATAAGTTTTGAATATTTAATCTGTTGGTTAAACCACAAAGAATTAACTTATACCCTTTTTTTAATGAAGAGGTATTTTTATAAATTCAATTCATTTTAAATCACTCAAAATAATTAAAGCCCTTTTTACAAGGTTTTTCCCTTTACTTACCATTAAATGCCTCCTTCGCATAAACTTTGCTCTTAGAGATATCTCAATTTCATCTTTATTTGTAATCGATCTCAACATACAGATTGCTGTTAGATATCTCCACATCCACAGCACCAAAGTAATGGAGACAAAATGATGGAGGACCATCAAGCCAAGTCATACAAGAGGTTATAAACATGAGCCTTGATCCGATTAGTCCAAATGAAAGTGATGATGGTGATGATAATGATCCGGATGGTGAAGCAGAATTTGAATAAGAACCTAACTTGGTCTTAAAACTACAATTTTGTTAAGGCCATTTGGAATTCACAAAGCACTTATTTTTTAAGCTCAAATTACATAAGGTGTTCCGGTCAACAAGTTCAATGTGTGCTGTACATTTTTGCTTGTGTTAGACTTAATTCGCAGCCCAATTTAAGGTCCAAATGCAACCCATTTCATTCCTAAGTCTAGCTAAATTCAAGAGATAAATAAAAACTCTAATTCTCCTTCTTTATGTTGCTTTATTTCTTTTATGATCAGACCTTTTGTTATCTTAAGTTATGTTTATTTTATTTCCTTATTAATGTTGTTTTATGGTGACTTAATGGCTGGTAAGAAACTGAATTATGTGGTTCTCCATCAATCCTTTTTCGTTTGCCTTATTTCCTTATATATAACGATGTAAAGCTCTCCTACAAAAAAAGAAAGATTATCAAATTCAAATTGTGAGAGAGATTTGCTTTTGCAAGTTATCATTTTTATTTGGGTTTTGTTAGTTTCCAAAAACTATTAATTGGGTTTTGTGTGTAGTCTAAAAACACTCAATTATCTTTCCTAATTTACCTTATCATTCCCTTTCATTCATCTAATCTTTCATTTCAATCAAATTCTTCACATCAGCCCCTTTGCATCATTTCCTGAAAATCCGCCTAGATTTTTAATCCAGGACATCCAAAACAAGAAAAATCTTATTTTTTTCTGCTCATCATTTCGACAGAATTCCTTCACCAATGTTGTAGTTCACTTCTTGAACTTCAATTTAGCCTAAAAAATCACCCGAAAATGCCCAGCCATTTGCCCAGAAATGCACTTTAAAATCGTCTAGTATGCAGCCATAATTTCCAAAACATAGTCGAATTAAAAAATTCATAACTTTTCACCCGTTGATCCGATTAATAAACTTCCTTTAGCAAAGTTGTAGCCCACATCCTATTCTACCTATTCTATATTAGGCATCAATGTATCTTTTCACCTACAAAAGAAAATTGTGAAATGACAGAAGGCATCAATGTTCTGGCCTATGTTTTTAATCACTTAATGAATAATAATAGATGATAGCAGAATGAGTTGCACATCACAAATATCCATGCTTAGAAGCTTATTTAGTACCTAAGTAGAAAATTTCCAAAATATAAGAATGTTTTGAAAGAGAGAGAGAGAGAGGCAGCTTAAAATAGGATTGACACAAAATATTTATCTTAAATCCAATAAATTTAGAAAAGAAAGAAATAATAAAGCACTTGCCAAGAGTTGACGCAGAATACATTAACATAATTGTGTAACCAAATTTCTCATTTTGCTTGATTGCTGAAATTCTCTATGTTGGCACCTCCAAACACCATATATCAGTAGCCAAAGCATACATCTCCAGGTTTACCAGCCAATGTTGGAAAAGGAAACTAAAAACCAAAATCAATCATATAGAAACATCTAAAAGATGCTGCAAGGACATCGAAGCTCATTATGGACACTTTTAAAAACAAGAACCAAACTCAAAAAGATTGTCCCAGTCAAACCAACAAAGTTACATTAAGGAGACAACTTTCAGAATATTTAAAACCCAGATGTAACTACAAATTGGCAAAGCATTTTAAAATGCAAGAGCATTTAAATCAAATGCTGGTAAATAATATATCCTTGTTAAATACGCATAAACTTCTAACAAGAAAAAGTATTCAGGACATATCAAGTCTTCCAAAGCCTTGAGTAAGAAACTAAATCATAAAGGATCAACAGCTAAAGTATTTCTATATGCATTGAGTGAATAGCTAAAGGGAACGATAAATACTAAATAAAAAGGATAAAAGGGAAAAACACAAGACGTTAAATGATAAGTACTATTTGTTTCAAAATGACATCACCTTCCTAGATCCTTCGTAGTTGTCATTCCTTTAACTAACATATTGGAAAGCTGAAAAGAAGTTAACAAAGTTAAAAAATTAGTATTATTAAGCCACGGTTCCTCAATATAAAGTATCTTGTAATGGAAGGATGTTATTCTTTAGTGTTAGTATAATCTTAATTATATTGCCTACTTTTGTGGCTTGTAAAATCAAGAAACCATTCAACCCAAAACCTTAAGCTGTTGAATGAGGCTCAATAAATGGTACAAATATCATTCTATAACACACCAAAATGCATCACAAATATCATAAATGGAGGCAATGGCAACTTGAACTTGAGAAGTCATAGTTGTACAAGGCTCCAATATCATGTCAAGAAGCCATTCTAACAGCAACAAACAATTAAGACAGACAATAGAAAAGCAACCCCAACATTGTAAGCCGTATTAAGTCTATGAAATGGTAGCATTAGAACATATAGCAAACTTAATGAAAAACACAATGGTGAATATGCCATTATCACTTTACCAGTCAACATAAGAAAAAGATACAAAATTCTTAAAATTGTAACAAAATGTTTTGCATATATCTACACGCCTGTGAAATTCGATATTGACAAAATATGTTAAAAAGCTCTATGGCAAAAACCTGAGAGAGATAAAAAAAATTTACGACAATATATACACAACATCAACATTTCAAATAACCTGGATCAAGATAAATGTACATATATCAGATGGAAAATCAAAGATATGTAGCTGTGATTCTCATAATACTCGTGATTGCAGACTGTAGGTCAGTGGAGACTAGAGCAATGGCTACTCGAGAAAAGATGGACATCCGTTTACTATTGAGAGCCTTTGGATATTCCAAAAAAGACCAGGTCGAGACTAATGTGAAGCCATTATCACCGTCAGGTCGGTCTTTTCTAAAGGGTATTGTCTAATTCATTATGTCCAGTGAATTTAAACCAATTAATATTAATAAATTCTGTACTTTTTTATTTCTAACCAATATTTTAAAGACTAATGTGAAGCCATTATCACCGTCAGCACCAAACCCTACGCACCCATAATCATAAAGCTTGGTGTAGTTCCCACCATAAAGGATCAAATGCTACTTTCTTTTCCTTTTTATTGTTGTTTGTTATTAGTATTAATCTTTATGCACCTAAAATTGATGCCTTTCTTTTGTACAAAGTCATGTGACAATTCTTAGGAGTCTAACTCATGACTTTGGTTAAATAACATGCCGAAAAATTTATTTAAACCATTTAGACCACTCTTTTTAGTTAAAATTGGCATTTTTAATTTGAAATAATTGATATGAAATTAACAAATTAAATTTTACTTTTCTTTTTGTTAGTGTTGAGTCACAACTATGTCTGTTCTCGCTTCCCCCACCGGTGACGGAGTGGAAGTTTCTGCACCGGATGATGCTGATCGGATTACTAAGAAGGTTAAGATTCGAGACGATTCTATTGCCACTCCTGCTCTCCATCGTCCCAAAAGCTACAGTGCGGCAGCTTCATCTTCACGAGATGCTGAGGGGGAGGACGTTCATTGGATGTCCATGGAAGATGTCGAGTTTGAAGAAGGAGACATCAACATCGTCGACAAAGGCAAAGGCCCTGCCATTGAACTCTCCGAGACTTTCAAACTACGACTCCAAAAACCATGGGATCAGTCTGTGGTTTTGAAGGTTTTGGGGAGGAGTGTGGGTTACAGAACACTGAGTGCGAGATTGAAGATACTGTGGAAGGAGGCAAAACCATTTCGTCTCATTGATCTTGAGAACGATTTCTTTTTGGTGCAATTTTCTTCAATGACTGACTATTTGCGTGCTCTCACTGCTGGCCCCTGGACCATCTTAGGGCATTGTCTGGTTGCTCAACCCTGGACACCAACATTCCGTGCTTCTGAGCGGCGCATTACACGGGCAGTGGTTTGGGTCCGTTTTCCTGATCTCCCAATTAACTGGTATCATCCAAGGATTTTAAGGGCTATGGGAAACATGATTGGTAACACGATCAAGATTGACCTCAATACCAGAAATTCACAGCGTGGGAAGTTTGCTCGTGTTGCTGTTGATCTTGACTTAGAGAAACCAATCACAGGTTGCATCTATATTGAGGATATTGAACAAAGAGTTTGTTACGAGGGCTTACCACAGATATGTTACACCTGTGGACGTGTTGGTCATAATGCTCTGTTTTGTCCTTCTCGTCTCAACTAAGGTGTGTCTACCGATCCTAATGGTGCTGACATCGACGTTGCGACCAACCCAAAGGCCGCCGAGATACCACCAAGCGGCGAAGAGGGTGATGGCCGATTAGGGCCGTGGATTCATGTTCAGGGCAATCAAAGGCGCAATTTCAGGAAGGATGAGATCAGTATACTCCCTAAAATCTCGAAGGCTGATACTGGAAATAAAGGAGGAGGCAGATATGATGCCCTTTCAAATACTGATACTCCAGTTTTGGCGCCAGTAAGTGCTGTTGATCCTCCCTCTTTGTCACGTGCCTCCGCTTACCCAAGTCAGGCCCAGTTTGCTCAGAATAAAGTGAAGGCTTCTTCTAGTGGCGCGTCTATTCCTAGAAAGGCTCAACCGCCTGCTCCTGCTCCAGCCCACACCCTGACTTTAACACAAACCGCACATCCTATTGGCCCTGTTTTTATTACTCCCTGTCCACATATACTGACTCCACACAGTCCTCTTGCTGCGCACACCTTGGTTGAAATTCCGGATGACAACCCTTCTACTGACCCCGTGGCGAGAGTGGATGAAGCTATGGCTTTCCTTAGCGACACAGATAGTGATGAGGATGAGGTCCTGGTGGACAGCTCTCTGGATGCAGTCACTCCCATCCCCAAACCTCCAGACATTGGTTCTAGTGCTCCACCGAATTCTACGTCTCTTAAGACTAAACGTTCTGTTAAATCCGCTATCGCTGTGAAGAAGGCTGAATGTAAAGTGGTGAGAAGCACCAAGACTAAGATTTTGTCCTCCAAACCTCGTCCAGTTTTGGATGTTCCTGGTTTGTCTGATGGGGAAGGAGCTTTCTATGAGCCTCAGGCTGCTGTTTCTGAACCTATTTTGGATGCTCGCCCGGAGGCGAAATAAGAGTTCTGTTACTCTCTTTTCCATTAAATTTTTAATGAAGATTATGATCTGGAACTGTCAAGGGGCCTTAAGCTCTGCTTTTCGTCTTGCTCTCCGGAACTTTGTCAGTTTACATGGTCCAACTGTTTTGGTTTTGGTCGAACCTAGAATTAGTGGCATCACTGCTTCTCATGTTATTAAGCGCTTTGGGTTTCCCCGCTCTCATCGAGTAGAAGCTTGTGGAATGTCTGGAGGGATTTGGGTTCTTTGGAAGGATGACAAGATCCAAGTAGACATTCTTCGTAATCACAGACAATTTATCCATATGCGAATCAGTTTTGCATCCCACTCCTTGCTTTTCACAGCTGTGTACGCAAGCCCCAAAATGTCTATCAGAGTACATCTTTGGCGAGAGTTGGAGATTCTGGCTAGTAATATCGTGGAACCGTGGTGTGTT
>JANKOE010000206.1:1531179-1552172 GCA_026284465.1 Erythroxylum citrifolium | reverse complement strand
GTGCATCAATCCTTAAGACCTCATAGGATATGCATAGTTCCAGAATGTTGAACATTTGTGTTTTATATAATTCTAAACGTCATAATGTTAATATGCATAACCCCATGTAAGTGCACAAACTCATATTTCAACTTTGCTTTTCTGCTGCTTCTCATTACTTTCTCATTCATATATCTGTTTGGTATTATGTTTATTCCCGTCATTTTTGGTTAACTTTTGAATTACATTAATTATTTGCAAAAATACATCAGCCAAGTACCTAAACAAAATTTCCTCTTATTACATCGAAGTGATCGCTGCTAGAGCAAAGCCTGCAAGAATTCTTCCTCCGTAACCCAGCTTAACTTTTTCTCCAGAGCTCTCAACTGGCACAGGAAACAAGCAACTTCCGATGGAGACATTGTAAGTTACTGTTTCTGCGTACCCTTTAAAGTCACAGGCTTGAACCTCTTGCTCATTCACCTCATAGTACATGTTAAAAGCATACGAAATATACCGGATTCGATCAAGCTTACCCGATGCCAAGCTTGCGAACATCCATGGTATAATTCTAGATCTATACCGAGAAGTCTGATCTCATTCATTTATGGAACGATGTTACTTATAAAAAAGGTAATGTCGTTTTGTTAGAAGCAAAATCTATAAACGATGTCGTTTCATTTGGCGAGATTAGGCCTGGTTTATTAAATCTATTCAAATTAAGTATTTTGTAATAATAAAAATTTATAAAAAATATTTGATATTAATATTTTTTTAGTTAGTTTTATCAAAACCAAAATATAACGCACATGTAAAACGTTTATATGAGAATATGACTTAAATTTAATCCATATCAAATTCAATACAGTTTTAATTCACTATCTCAAATATTCAAAAAATGTTCCAAAAATTAATTTAATGAACATTGAAACTTTCAAGTTTTGGTAAATTTTTGAATTATGATATAATTTCATCTAGATAATTATACAAACACTACTCCAAAAATTGTTTATATTTTATTAAAATAATTTGGTATAATTTTAATTAAAATTTTTAAAATTATAAAATAGTTTAAAATAATATAATGAAATTATAAGAAAAATAAACGACTTTAATTATATTTTTATTTTTACCTTTTCAAGTCTGGTATGGTCTTAATAAGATAGCAGCCCATGAGAATTGGCCCATAAACCGTGTATATATATCTACACACAGATACCAAATCACCGTCTCTCTTACTTGTCTATCTCTGTTTTGTCACGCTCTCCAGTACACCAGAAGTGAGCTTGGGGTAAATTGTTTTAGCTCGAATCTTTACGTCTTTTGTGCTTGTGCGTGTGCTTGGTTTTTGTACCTGTTACTGTAGTCTTAAAGAGTCTGTATTTGGTCTATGAGAGTTAATGGATTAATTATTGTAGACTTGTGGAGAGAGTAGTTTCATGGGTGCTCTAACGTTAGCTGTGGACGGAAAGAACTCTTCCAGACCCACCTTAGGTAACCCTTTTGTTCTTTTGGATCTTTTCTTTTTATATTTTCCTTTGTTCCGCACGTGTTGCATAGTATGAGCACTGTAAGTACTGTCAAAGATTCTATCTTTTTACATTGTCTCCTTTGCAGAAGCACCCAGTAGGAAAATGAACGGCACTCAGCTGCAGATGAGAAAGCCTTTTGCATCAATTGGCACGAAAGAACAGCCCTTTGATTTTTTGCGGATTCTGTTCGGTAATTCACCAGAAAGAAGCATGAACTTTTGCATCTCATTAGCTTGTTACTGTCTAACTAATGTAAGTAAATCAAGGATTGGGGTTAATGAAGGTGAATGTTTTTAATTGGAAAATTCTGTTCTTCTCTTTTAGAGCAAGTTTGAAGAATTTTTGTATTTACCGAACGGGCATTATAGAGATTACTTATCCTAATAGGTGAGATATTTTGGTGCCAAATATCTATGCATCTGTTTTTCATCTCTCTATATGGTCCATTCTAGTATTGTGAGTTTCAATTATATATTTAAGAATGGATGCCATCTTATTTGTCCAGCATTGTGAATAAAAAGGATTTTTTGCATGTTAGAAGGCCTTGGAGATGTTGCAAATTCAAAATGCCAAATGATAAGCTATGATAATATGGATGGGAGTTTTCTTTTCTGAGGTCCTGATGAAATAAGTCTTCCTGTTATACTTGTCTGAATGTTGCTGATAAATCTGGTAAATTTTGCAGAGGGAGTTATTGCAGGAGGTACAGCAGGAGTTGTTGTTGAAACAGCATTATATCCAATTGATACTATAAAGACAAGGCTGCAGGTAGTTTATCAATGCAAGAGTTTGAAATGTTCTTGTTGTTCCTCTTAAGATTCCACAGGCTAGGAAATCCCTTGCATGTTGTTTTTTTGGAATTGAAATACATCTCACCTTAATATCTCCTTTAAGATGTAGAATGTTCTATGATCCTTAGAAAAGATTTAATTGTTCTTGTTATTTGTCTGTAATCTGTATGCATGATGCAAAAGGTATTAATGTTGCTTCCTTATGTCAAATGCTTGGTGAGGTGCATTAAGCAGCTTGTAAAGTAGGCCCAAAATCTGCAAAATATTCCATCCAGTACTTGTATATTATATTATTTAATAAATGTTCGACGTGGACTAGCTATTGAAAAAAGCATGCTGGAATAAATAAATTAACTGTTTCTACAGGCGGCTCGTGGTGGTGGGAAAATAATTTTGAAGGGTCTTTATTCGGGATTGGCTGGAAATCTAGCTGGGGTTTTGCCGTAAGTATCTTCTGCAGTTTGCAGCTTCCATGATTTGTGGTTTATCCAAAGTTCAAACTTTGTAAAGTGACCATGTGATGGTTTTCAAAGCTCCTGAAGTTAGTTACTACTAATGTTCTTTTGATACATGAATGAATTGTATTGGTGTTCCACCGGGATCTTAAGACGATTGATTGGTACATAAAATATTGCTTTAATAGTTTATACATGTTCCAAATAATATTACTTTAATAGTTTATACGTGTTCCAAATATCCTCTTGTTCATCCATCCGTGAGTCACTGTTTACTGAACAAAATTATAGAAACATAACAGCTACGTTACTCCAATGGTCACTTATTTTCTTTTGTTACACTTGCCTGAGCAAAAAGGATTTAGGGACTAAAGATCTTATCTTTTCAGATCTAGAAGAATCCTTTTGGCATTAGGAGGCTCACACTGTAAGTTAGTCTAGGAATTGAATGTATAGAGATGTATCTGAGTTTTATATTACCATTTTGATACGCAATGGATGAAAATATAGTGATTTATTGATAATTAGCAATAGTCTCGTATGAACTACAAGAACTAGTGCTACCAGCCACTAGGGCCCCTCAAGCATTCAGCTGAGATACTACAAGGTGAAAAGATAAGATACCCTTCTCTACTCCCCCATTCCCTTATATACTCGATTAGCTATTAACTTCTCTCTCCTCTAACTAATTCTAACAAACCGGTTGTCTAACAATCATCATTGCCTGGGTCACTCAGTGCCCTATTCTTTCTTCGGGAATATGTTAACGTGAGTTTGTGGCTCATGTTCTATTCCTGCCTCCTACTTTTTCTAGAATAAGTCAATATGGGTTTATGACCCGTATTGCTATCACATTTCTGTTTCCACTTTTCTGATCAACAGTGATCAATAGGTAGAACATGAAGATGTAACCAGTAGTAGGCTATCCAGTAATCTTGTTTTTGTGAAAGACTCAGAAATATCATGTAGATAGGCATGGATGTAAATTAATTTAAATAAGATGCCTCTCCTTCCTTTATGATGCATTTCTTTTAATTTTTCTTTTGCATTTTTTTTTCAGGGCTTCTGCCTTATTTGTTGGAATATATGAGCCTACGAAGCAGAAGTTGTTGAAGACTTTTCCTGAGAATCTTAGTGCTGTAGCTCATCTAGTAAGGTTTTACTTTTCCCTTTCTGATTTATCCCGTCAAATTTTCATTTTCTGGACTTGAACACATAGCATATAGGTAGTCACAATTTTCTATTCATGTCTGGTTGTGTCTTACAATGAAAGGAAGGTTCTTCCAGAAAACTTTTATTTATTGGGGTTGCTGAAACTCCCAATAAGTTGCTCATGAAAACTTACTCTGCCATGTTCACGCCTGAAATACAAGTTAGAATACGGTGACTCTTACCTTACTTTTATGTTCCTTTTTGTTCCATTCTTTATGACATTATTCATCAGGGAAATTCAAAGGAATCCAGTGATCAATGATTTGTGAATGGCAAAACGCCTGAAAACAAAATTTTGATCAATTGTTCTATTACCCTTATTTTACTTCAATATGATTTTCTTTTTTGTTTATGTTACCATGTGCACTTCTTGCTTTAGAACATAAATTTGTTGACTTATTGTAGACTGCAGGTGCCATAGGAGGGTTTGCTGCATCTCTTATTCGTGTTCCAACAGAGGTACATTTATTTAGTTGTACATTTCATTCATAAATACACATTTATTTTCTATGAATTTAGTAACTATAAAATAATCCTCAGGTTGTCAAGCAAAGGATGCAGACTGGGCAGTTTACCTCTGCTCCAGATGCTGTCCGCCTCATTGTCTCCAAGGAAGGGTTCAGGGGTCTTTATTCGGTATGTAAAGAATCCTTATTCAACATGTGGTGTGATATTGATTTAGAGGCATTTGTCCTGTCCTACTTATGATGGAGCACTGCTTCCTTACGATGGATTCATTCACATTGGATTCCACCTGGGAGTTTTTCAAGTATTATGATGCATTATTGTATTTGGATGTATCTTTGATTTGTTTCTGAGACAGGCTGCAGTCTGATTCTCTACAGCTAGAATCTAGATTAATTCATATTTCCTCCTAGGTCTCGTGTCAGATATATTCTAATTTGTGCTGAACTTTTTCTTTCAGTCACAAGAAAGTTGTTGAAATGTTAGAGAAATATTGTTTGTTTTTCATGCTTTTAGGAGTTGTTGATTTGGAGACATGCATATTGGTATCCATTTGGGCTCGACCGTATTTTTTGAAATTCCTCTAATTTTTGTGTTTGAATGGTTAGGGATATGGATCATTTCTACTACGAGATTTGCCATTTGATGCAATTCAATTCTGCATCTACGAGCAGCTTCGTATTGGATATAAAGCAGCGGTATGACCCTTCCCATGAGTCATGAGGTGTTCAGTTATGACCTGCACGTATTCCTGAACAATTTACTGATTATTGTGCCTCACATTGTTGCATTTGTAGATTCTTTTATCCATGATTCAGAGATTATTCCTTTTCATTCAGTATATCTTTGTGCTGTTAGTTGGACAGATCTTTATACACCCCAAACTGCAAACCTTTTGGTGATCCAGCCAAAGGCTGAAAAAGTTCTGCTTTCTCTATTATTTAGTTTTTATTTTGTTGTTCAATCGATATGCAGACCACAATAAGTCTGAAGGACTTGTTTTTCTTGCACTTTGAGCGTGGAATCAATTGCAGAATGACAGGACCTCCTCATTTACATGGGAATCTAAGCCAGCCAAGCTCCAAAAGCTTGTTATTCTTACCTATTAGGCTCTGTTTTTCTCTAAGGCGTAAGCGATAACTTGATCTGTCAAAATATATAGGCTGAAGCTTGGAGATTTTATTGAGTGGGGGCAGATCGTATGGATAATTTTTTATATAATAAAGCCAGTTTGTTACTGGGGCAAAACAAAATGGTTTTTCATGTTATCAGTTGCTTGTCCCTGCTGAAACCTACTTAGGATGAAATCTTTATACTCATTCTTTTAATCTTTTCTCCATATTCCATCTATATCGAAAGAGAGATTAGCTGAATATATCACAACTCTTTATTTTATTTATCATTCTCCTGGTTTTACTGTTGTGCTGTATACTGTGAATAATATGCTTATCACTCTGTATGTTTAATCATAATTATACTTTACAATCAGATACGTGGAAAACATTAGATGTGAGAGAAGCTTAGCCTCCCACTTTCGTGGAAAGTACCTTAAATTTACTAAATCTGTGCTTGAATGATGTTTACTTTGTGTTTGCAGGCCAAGAGAGATTTAAATGATCCCGAAAATGCTATCGTTGGTGCTTTTGCTGGTAAATATTAGCAAGAAAACATTCAGTCGCATGTTTGTCTGAAGTATTTATATTGTCCAGATTATAAGTGCTATTTGATAGCTTGGTCATAGAATAGGATATGGGAGAGGGTTTAACAGTCGAGGATCAGCCATGGCTAAACCAGGATTTGCTACTTATGTCAAGTATTTAAAGGATAGTAACTACATTATCTTTGCACTGAAACTCAATAGTGAACTGACTGGATGACATGGTGTGCTCGTATTAAGCTATATGACGATACTTTTAAGCCTTTGATCCTGCTGAATGCTACTCTACAACTGCTTGAGTCAAATGATGTTAGTTTTTCTGATTCATTCACCTGTAATTAATTCTTAATAGGCGCATTAACTGGAGCCATAACCACTCCTCTTGACGTGATTAAGACAAGGCTCATGGTTCAGGTGTGCTTATTCTTTGTGTCCTCGTTCTTTGATCTTGGGCTATTACTTAACATTTTGCTTTGATGCTTTAAAGGGTTCAGCTAATCAGTACAAAGGGATCTTAGATTGTGTTCAAGCTGTTGTTAGAGAAGAAGGTCCTACTGCCCTCCTAAAGGTGCATATTCAACATTTGCTAATTCATAGACTGTATAAGCAACAGTTGTGCATAGATTGACAATACACATGTAATGTGAAATAGTTTCATGAATTTCCTTTGTGTTTTGACATGATTGCTATGCAAACAAATAATCTCTCAATCAGGCAGAAGTTTTTCTTTTCCTGATATGCTATCCATGTTCAACAAATGCAGGGCATAGGACCAAGAGTGCTGTGGATAGGCATTGGTGGTTCAATCTTTTTCGGGGTATTAGAAAGTACAAAGCGATTTCTTGCTCAGAGACGTCCCGTGCTGTCTCAGAATCCGAAGCAGGAGTAAGATTAGACAAACATACAACAGGTCTGCTCTCCAGGTAGCATAAAATTTTACAACCTTGAGCTCAACGGAAAGTTAGTCAAGCTCATGCTGCTACCCAGCTTGAGTGATATTGCTAACTTGTAGGAACATAACAAGGATCGGGATTTGATCAAGTACCCTTTGGACAAGCATTGTCAAATAACTGGAGAGTTATGTCTGAATCTTCCCATAGATATTGAATGATTCAATGCCATTGTTTGTAGTTGACAACAGATGTAGTTCATATCTGTGGAGAGCTTTCCGTGCTGTACCACGCTTGCCTGTAGCTGAACTTTTAGTAGGAAACCAATTTTTTGGTAAAATGAAATCATTTATTTCTTGTTTCATTTGTTGAAAAAGAGATAATCTTTCCTTAAGAAATTAGTCCTTTGAATTTGAGTTATAAAAAATTATATCAATATTTTAATTTATAATTATTGCTAAATATTTATTTTAAATTAATTAATATTTATATATAATATATACTATTTAAATATTATCAAAATTATGAATGTTTATCATATAGATTTGATTTTTCTTTAAAATTTTGAACCATATTTTAGTTAAGCCTAGTCCGAATACAATTTTCTCTCATCCTTCATGGTCAACCAAGTCAACGGCGAAGATCCTTGAAATGGGTGTAAAGCACTGATATCGGGTGCACAGAAGCACTAAAGTTCCTCATGCTCTGAGGTGAAGTATCCAAGGCAAATAAACAGAGAGGAAACTATTCCTCCTATATACGAGCCATAATTAATTCAAAATGCCTAAATTTTAATTTAATATCTATTTTGTTAATCAAAATAAAAATTAGTTAATGGAGACAATAAATTTTAAAAATTTAAGAAATTAAAATTTTTAAAAAAGTTAGGTACTTTCATTATTATAAGATGATATAACTTTTTGTCACAAAATGGCATGTTCTTAGGATTGCATGTGCTAATGTCTAACGTTATATCATATCAAGTATAATTACCTTGTTGGAAAACTTGAACATGGTAACTTGTAATGGCAAACATTGGTAATAATGCCAAAGACTTTTATATCTCAAAAGGGACAAAAACCCCTCACTTTAGGGTAGGCCCTCGTGAATCATATCATCATCAAATATAAACCCTAATGATGTCCACAAACCCAAAAGGAAAAAGAAAAAAGAAAAAAAGGATAAAGATTTGATTTTTTTGTTGTTGTCCCCAATCATTTGTTAGCCCCTGCCCCATGCCACCAAAGTAGTGACTTTGCAATTGGTAGGTAATTATTTTGCCACACCAAAGGGTCAATTAGAAATCCTCCTAGGGTTTCTTTCATTTGGGGTTAAGAGGTAATCAAGATTGATGCATGATCAATCCAACATCATATCATGTAGCTTGCAAATCAACCAATTCTGTATTGCATCAGCCCTAGTGTGGCAATCTTACATCATGTTATATTTGAAAGTTTGAATATGATTAAATATATTTTATAATTAATTTAATTTTAAAAAATTAAATATAAATACAACAATTCAATAAAAGTCTCGCTAAATGTAGAATCTGGGAAGGTGCAGAAGTATGCAGTCTTACTCCTAACTGATAAAGAGACTATTTCTGATAGATCTATAATATACATACATATAGAGAGAGAGAGAGAAAGGTAAAAACTATGTAAAGAAATGTTTAGACTATGTAAAGAAATGCTTAGACTAAATAACTTAGAAGGAAAAATTGCACATAAAAAGATAAAACTAAATATATAAGACAAAAAAATTGAAAAGAAAAAAACTTACCCCATATCTTAATACCCTAAAATTTTCTATTGAGGATCGCATCTTTGATAAATTCCAACGTAGTTATATTACTCCCTATCCCTAATTCTTCTTAGGCCTTCATTTTTTCTCTTATAATATCTAAGTACAATCCTCTCATATCTTCTCGCTAGAATGTCAAGGTGTCTTCTCTTGACATGTCTGAACCACTCAAATATTGTTTCTCTTAAATTTTCATTAATATTAGTCATCTTTAATTTGTCTTTTATCATTAAATTTTTGGCTTTCTCTTTTCTAATAAAGTTGCACACTCAACAGAATATTCTCATTTATGCCAACATTAACTTACGGTGTGCATCTGTTTGATGTGTCAATATTCTAACCCATAGAATATGATCGACCTAAGCATTACACGATATAATTTACCTATGATCTTAATTAATATCTTCTTATTACATAAAACTCCTGACGTAATAAGAAATTGCAAATTAAGGTCAAAAGTAAATTAAATTAGGGTAGGTTCAAATCTTTTTAACTTGCCTACTCAAGTAAGCGTAAATAGTCTGCTTTACTTTAGGGTTTAGTAATTTGAGTTAAGTTCATTGTTTTTATAGGACATGTAATAATTAAGTCAATTGGAGATTTACTCTTAGAGTTCAGGAAAGATGAAATTGTATTAAAAACTTGCTTTAACATAAAAACATTTTTTAGGCATAGCAAGTGAGCATGCAAGTGGCAGTCAAACCATTGCAGGTACTGAATCAGAAAGCTCCAGGAAGAGTACACACACTCCTGAGAGCTCACGCCCCACCAATGACACAAAGTACGGCCATGGTCATCTTAAATGTCTAGACTCAGATAATCAGGTGAACACTGAACGCCGTATGTTCACGTCGGTAACGTGGATGAGGTTTAATCACGCGGTTGACATCATGCCTGAGACCTGACAGGCACACCCGCCGTAGCATTATCAAAACATATCTATCCCTTCATCAGACCCCAAATCTCTTCCTAAATTCCCATCCTAACGTTGCTCTTCTTTTTTCTTTTACCAATTCCAACACGACCATGATTCTTGATGTGATGTTTCTGCCTTGTTTGGTGCTTTATTTTATCGTATGAAAAACCTGGAATCTGAAACCAAGTTTTAGGATTGTGAATTAGTTAGGTTCAGTGAGTTGAGTCTGGACTCCTGACTACTGAAACTCGCAAGGTTTCATTTCCAGGAGGCTTCGAGATTACATGGACCTACACATCTGCATAATATTGAAAAGCAACAACAATAATTTAACTTCATCTTCTTACAACTTCAACGACAACTACAACATCACTTGTGATGAGACAATTCTTGTTGCTTGTTTAACATTATTTCATATAAGGTAATTTAACTTCTTCTTCTTCTTCCTTTTTAGTTTAAGTTGCTGCAACTAGTTAAGAAAAGGATAAAACATCAGGCAAATGGTGGTAACAAGAAGCTTGGAAAGGTAAAGAACATGTCTGGACACCACAGTGGTCACACACACACGCGCACTCAAGCCACGTGAAACTACAGAAGAAGTTCTGCTCTACCATGTAACTATACCTAGTAATCATGTCCACTGAGAAATACAGACTACAGAGTTTCCTGTCAGCACTGCGTGTGTGTGTGTTTGTTCAGAAAGCAAGAAAGATGGAGGGAGAGGGAGGGGGGCTGGTCGTATCAGGACAACTTAAAAGTCTCAGAAAATGGCATATGTCCAAAGAGAAATTTAGGGTAGAGAAGAGAAGGAATCGAACATTTTACAGGACATCAGCAGAAAGATACAGGGATTGAGGCGTGGTGTAATCATTCCACACAGTTAAAAAGACGATCTGATAATTCATAAACCTGGATACTCACCATGTTCTATGTCTCCAATTGGTGTTATTCTATCCATTTTATTTAATTTTAAAAATAAAAGATGTTACTGCTTGCTTCCTAAAATATTTATAATTACATGAATATTGGCATTTTTCTCATGTGTAATAATTTTACTTAATTAATACAACTCAAAATTTAAATTTCATATAATACCCAATTCAAAGAGTAAATTGATTTTTATTAAGAATAAATATAATTATAACACATATACATGTTTTTTGTCAATTTATACAAAATTTTAAAAATTAAAAAAACTCAAATATAGAATTTTATGTGAGAAAACACATCTTAAAAAGTCATTTATTTATTATAAAAAATATTAAATAAAATTTATGATACATTGCATATCCTATTTATTATCAATACAAAAAAAATAAAAAAAGAAAGAAAATCTAAGTGGCATAATGGCCACCTATAAAATAGAGACAAAAGCCAAATGATGAAGATGGGCATACCCCATAACCCTATCTCTAAGGTTAAGGGCCCCAAAGTGGAAGAAAGTGTAGAGATACATATTAAATGTCATTTTAAGCATTAAAAAAAGAAGATAATAATTACCGTAGGTGATGGAAGACATTATTACCAAAGTATACGTACTGTTGTGACATCATGGCCACGTTATGTGAACGCAAGCTAAATCCCTCAATAGTCAATACCCTTCTCTAATTAATTATAATTTAAAAAATTAAGTAAGATCATCAAATTAAGAATATTTGATTTTTCAACGTATACTTTTTATTATTTTTAACAAAAATTCAATAAAAAATTCAAAATCAAAAATTTTAAAAATAGTTAAAAATACTCTTTTATTATGAAATTTACTAATTTCATATTATCTTGCAAAAACCTACTCTTGTAACAACTGCTTAAGTAAAATTGGCTTATAGGCGTTTAGTCAATCGGAATTTTATTTGTAGGTAGAGAACTAATTAGGTTTTCGAAGATGAGATGCGTCAGCTTGGCCTGTCTGTAGGGTAGTACGCCAGTTGAACTTTTGAAGAGGTGTGCCCACTTGACTCTCCTACATATATGTTAGCTTTTTAGAGTATTTTTATGTAGAAGAAGTAGCTTTTACTTTTTTGCTCAACCACCGAACATAATTAAAGAAGCAAAAAAGTAGTATTAATAGGTCGCGTGTCGTTTTCTACATTCTCAACGAATATTAAGATAAAAACGACACTAGTTTTTAAATAAATTAAATCAATTTCAGTGAAGAATTAAAATTATCCTATTTAAATGCAATAATTAGAATTTTTTTTAGTGTTTCTAGATTCCCATATCAGTCATTAAAAAGTATAATAATTACCACGTATGTCATGCTTTTGATGCATAATGTTTCATATTATAAGTCAATAATTAATGTAACCCTAAACCTAGAACAACTAATTTGAGTTTGTAATTAGTTCTTAGAGATTTGATTTGCTCTTACTAATTATATTTTCACCAATGACCTCAATCATTTTAGTTTATGTTAAACTTTATTAAGATGAAGTACAACAACAAAAAACATAATTAAAGAGTGAAAAGATAATATAAACTTAGTCGATGCCTAAGATAGAGCAAACAATATGATGAGAACCAAAAAGACCCACAAAGAGTAAACTGATAATGAAGTTATATTAGAAATTAATGACTCTCTTTGATTGGATGAGATATGAAAAGAACATTATAGGGTTGGTTTGGAATTTGTGAAATGATAATGTGGGGCTGTGTTGCAGATAGATCTTAGCATTAGTTGTAGTATAGTATAATTTAAAAAGAGAAATTTTAAAAAGAAAAAGGTCAGAAGCTTTTGTGCTCTGCAAAAAGTCAAATAGGGGATGCAGATTGAAAGATTTGCACTCAAGATTCATCATCATTGCTCTCTGATATTTCTTTCTTGCTTTTAGGCTCCCGAGAGAAACCCTAAAAGAATTGAAAGGAAAAGGTTAAAAATAAACCCTATGACCTAGGTATATAATATATATTGTGCTATTAATAAGTTTTTATCCCCCTCAAACAAACAAAAAGTTTTTATGTTAATTTTGAAGAAGTGCACAAATTAGTAAAAACCAATATTAGTAATAAATTTTAATTTAACCTTTTAAGGATTATTGGCTTTTTTTAAACTCTTCAATATAAATGTGTTTATACAAATTGTTAATGCCATGACAATTTCGATTTTCTTTTCTTTTGAATACAATTTTTCACCTATTTATTAAAGGTCATTAAGGAGAGTTCTTTAAAGAGCCTCTAAATCCTCTTCAGAGATCAAATTTAATTTTTAAATAGAAATTTGGTTAAATTACATAATTTTTTAATATTTAAATAAAATAAACATGAATTCCTAATTTCAAATCTTCTAATTGATAGATGTATCTCTTTTGATATCTCTCCGCTAGTTTCAAATCTCTTATATATCTATTATTTATTGTAACCGATCTTCTAATTTTCCTTTATCCTTTAAATTTACCGTACCTTAATACATGTATATAATGTATACTATCAATAATATACCGTAAGCTTATTTTTTCCAATCAATATCTTATCATGGTATTAGAGCAACACTGGCTTGATAGCTTCCTTCTTGTTCCATTTTTGTCTCCTCTATTACGTTCTTGCTGCATTCTTTCTGTTGTTCCCCATGGCCACCAGTTCTAGCACTATTCGACTTGCCTCTGCAGTCTCCTTTACGCCAAACCCACCTAGCATTGCCCATTAACTACCTATTAAATTAAACTCCACCAATTATATGTTGTAGCAAACACAATTGCTACCTCTCCTATACAGTTATGATCTAGCTCATCATATTGATGACTCTGTTCAATCTCCCCCTTCAGTTTCTCAACGAACAACTCAATCTAGTTTGGCAATGGTGGTTTCGTCAAGATCAGCTTGTTCTCAATTGGATTATTGGCTCCATGACCAGTCCTCTGTATCTCAAATTGTTGGCTCCTCCACTACTCATGAGGCCTGGCAAAAGCTTTAATCTACCTATGCCTCTGGTTCTAAGGCTCAAGTTTGAACACTAAAGAACAACTTCTACCGTTTGGAGAAGAAGAATGAATCGATCACAGACTACTTTTAAAGGGCTAAACGCATCTTTGATCAACTGGTCGCTCTCAAACATCTCGGCTCCTAAGGATGACTTAGTACAAGTAATCACTAACAGTTTGGACTCCTTTTACCGACCCTTTGTCAGGCCCCGTGAGAATCACCTAGATTTTGTTTCTGCTGATGACTTATATGGTTTGTTGTTGAGTGAAGAACTCAGTCTTGCCCATGACTCTTCCTCTGGTGTCAATGAATTTGTCCCACCTACTACTCATGTCATTCAGACCGCATCTTCTTCATCCAATTGAAATCCCTTTATGCATGGGAGAGGCGGTCGTCGCTGAAGGCAGGGCTGCCAGCAGCAGCATCAGTCTTTTCCTCAATCGTATCGCTCCCAAGGACCCCCTGTCTACCTGTCTTCCACTAATCGTGTCCTCACTGGCTACAATCACAATGGGACAGGTCACTACTCTTGCCAATGTCCTCCTCGCCAGCGGACAGATGCTCCCCCTCTATTGCCCACACCTGTTGCCCACCTAACTTCTTCACAACAGTCTCGTCCTCAACAATGGCTATTGGATTCTAGAGCTATTCATCATCTCACTGCTGATAAGAACAATCTTTCCTTTCATCATGGTTATAATGGCCCTGCGGAAGTTGAGATCAGCAATGGTAAAACCTTACTAATCTCTCATATTGGCTCCTCCAATTTTTCTTCTAACCATTCTTGTTTCTTTCAGCTGGATAACATTTTATGTGTTCCCTATATTTCTGTTAATCTCTACTGTTTCCAACTTTGCTAAATCTAATAATGTTCTCTTGAATTTTTTCCAAATCACTTTGAAATCAAAGATATCCCCATGAAAGCATTGCTCCATTCAGGTCGGACTGACGGTGGCTTATACTCTATCTCCCTTGCACCTTCATTTGGTAGTCCTATTGCTCCTCAAGCTCACACGACTTCTCATTATACGTGGCATGGTCGTTTAGGCCATGCTACTCTTCGCATTGTTTGTCAGACTTTAGTTTCCAGTTCCACAAAATTTAGTAGTAGTGATTTCCATCGTTTGTGTCATGCATGTAGTCTTAGCAAAATTAAAAAATTGTCATTGCCTATCCCTTTATCTAGTTCTTGTGTTAATGGACCGTTAAGTCTTATTTGTTTAGATTTATGGAAACCTTCTACTGTTGCATCTTTTGATAATAACAAATATTATGTGATCTTCTTTGATTACTTCAGTAAATATTCTTGGATTTACTTCATCAAACGCAAGTCTAAAGTGCTAATTGTATTTATCAAATTCCAACACCTTATTGAACGTTTCTTTAATGGCAAAATCAAAGTGTTTCAGGCAGACTGAGAAGGTGAATTTCAAAGCCTCACCACATACCTTCTACAACATGGAATTTCTCAACGCAGCTCATGTCCCAAAACTCCTGAGCAAAATGGTTATGTTGAACGCAAGCATCGCCATATTATTGAGACTGGTCTTGCCTCGCTCACTCACGCTTCGGTTCCCAAACAATTCTGACAACATGTTTTTGACACTACAGTTTATCTAATTAATAGGCTACCTACTTCTCTTCTCTCAAATAAATCCCCGTATCAAGTTTTATTTTAATGTTTACCTAATTATCATGAACTTAAATTTTTTTGGTTGTCTATGCTATCCTTGGCTTAAACCTTATGCTTATGATAAACTATCACCAAAATATGTTTTTTGTATTTTTCTAGGTTACAACAAAATTCATAAGGGTTATTATTGCTTAAATCTAGCTACAAATACCATTATTGTATCACGTCATGTTTTGTTTGACAAGTAGGTTTTTCCATTTCAAAAGCACGAGATGATGACTAGCTCCGATTCCTCTCCAGCTACTATCTTCTTACCGTCCCAACACCATGGCATCTCACCTCCTACACCTTATCCACCAACCTCACGTGCTACTTCGGCATCTGCTTCATAACACCAACCTCCCTTGCATCCACCACCAAGTTCTCCTCCTCAACCTGTTCTCCTGATGACATCTACTCCCCCAAACCAATCTCAAATGCACCCACCATCGAGTTCTTCTCCTCCACCTGTTCTCTCGCCAACACAGTCCTCTCATATGTCACGATACCCATTGCCTTCCTCAACCTCACCTCAACAGCCTACTGCCTCTACACCATCCAACACCGATGACTTATCACTAGTTGTTGACCTCACCAAATATCTCACTCCCACTGTACCTCATTCTCCCTATATTGTTTGAATCAAGGCCCATCATATGTTGACTCATCTTCAAACAAACTCCTTGAAGACTAAGACCTTCCATGCTACTGTTGATGATAATTCTGAACCTACATCCTTTCGGGCTACCAATAAAGTTCCCCACTAGGGATGATAATGAAGGACTTGGGGCCAACTTCATTATTTTCTACGTGTTGAGGCACAATGGCTTAATGATGGTTTACTGTTGCATCAGACCAAATATATTCATGATCTTCTTGACAAAGCCAACATGCTAGATGCTAATGGAGTCTCCATTCCAACCTGTCCCTCGCTAAAATTGACTACCACTGGTGATGACTCCTTTGAAGATCCAACATTATATCGCAACATTGTGGGGGTCTTCAGTATCTCCTGTTTACTTGACCAAATTTATGTTTTGCAGTCAACAAGGTATCTCAATTTATGCACTCTCCAAAATCCACCCATTGGGTTATGGTAAAGCGAATACTTCACTACCTTCGTGCTACGTGTGATAAAGGTCTGTTTATTGCTAAGTGTTCTTCCACCTTAATCTCTGCCTATTGTGACTCTGATGTGGCCAGTGATCCTGATGATAAGAAGTCTATTACTGGCTACTCCATTTTTGTCGGTTTAATCTCATTTGTTGGGGTTCTCGCAAACAACCCACTGTCTCTTGTTCTTCCGCAGGAGCTGAATATAAAGTCATCGTTGCTACAGTTATTGAACTTCACTGGCTTTGTTCATTGTTAGGTGAAATCGGCTTCCACCAAACTTTTATTCTTCATCTTTGGTGTGACAATCTCAGTGCTACCTATCTCACCTTAACTCCAATTTTTCACCCTCACTCCAAACATCTTGAAATTGACTTTCACTATGTTCATGATAAAGTTCTCTCCAAGGCTCTTCTTGTTCACTATCTTTCCACTAATGACCAGCTAGTTTATCTGTTCACTAAGCCCTTGACAAAGAACAAATTTATGCACTTTCAGGATAAGTTGAGAGTTCGGTCCCCTCCTTAACTTAAGGGAGGATGATAAGGATATCTTTCATCTTTTGTATATCTGTTATTTATTGTAATTGATCTTATGATTTTCTTTTATCCTTTAGATTTACCATACCTTAATGCATTTATATAATGTGTACTATCAATAATATACCGTAAGCTTTTTTTTGCCAATCAATATCTTATCACTAATTACTAAATTTTTTATTTAAAATATATAATCAATAAATTATTATATATTTCTAAGATTTAATTTAATATACTCTTAAAAATAGTAATTATATATTATAATATTATAAAAAATTTCTATTTACCAAATTGTTTTCCAATTTTAACACAATATTCTAAACCCTACAATTTTGTCTTTACAAGTTGAGTTTTAAGTCGGTCATTTAATTCTAATTTTGCTCAAATCTCAATTAACTTAAATTTAATTATTATTTTAAGTTAACACGAATCAACCATTCCTTAACTATACAGCTCAACAAGTTCTGTCTAATGTTGACATCGTGAAAACAGGAGACTTCCATTAACTCCAACCTTTCAATGTCAAGCAGTAGCCATGTGTTACAACGTATCATTAAAAAAGCTAGATCCAACTTGAGTTCATCTGTTAAAAGCCACTCAACTTTATAACTCAAATCGCACTTTCTCCAATGGCTTTTCTGTTCCTTCCGTGTCATATATATATATATATATATATATATTATATAAAGGAATAAAATGAAAAATCTTTACTTTTGCACACTACAGAAGATAGAGGTTAAAAGGAGTGGCAGGAGAGGGGATAGAGTAAAAAAGAGAAGCGGTTGGTGGCTTAATATAGGATCTTGGATTCTCATATCTATCTTCTACGAAAGTTTTGAGAGAGACAACAACTCCATGTTTGAAGTTGTTTAAGCTTTGTAACTTAACCTAGACAGAGTTTTCGTTTTTGGTTTTTACGTATAAAAAGGTGCTAACCTTCTTCGTTATAACCTTACCTTTTGCCTCTGGAGAGAAGGAGATAGATATGGCGGCTACATCACAAGCCATGCTAAATCAATGCTTGTTCGAGGAGCCAGAGATGTCTACGCAAATGGGTTCCTTCTCTTTTCCTTCGAACTTGTCGTTTACTCAATTGGGAAATTGCCACCAATCTCTCAAAAGCTTCTGCTTACCTTCTTCACTTACCACTGATCTCAACGAAACCCTACTCTCATCGTCCACTTTGAAGCAAAGGGATGATATATCTTCCGATTTAGGAAGAAGCCATCATCTTTCCTTGCAAAGATCTAGTGCAAATCTCTGGTAAACGTCCTCTTTTGACTGTTAAACTTCTGTTATTTCGTCGTTTGTGTTCTTGTTCACCTCCGTCGCCATATGAACGACATGAATCAATGTTATTTTTTGATAAATAAAAAATATATATATCAGATCATCCAAAAGCTAAGGATTTTGAAGATGACATAAGGATATGAACAGCTACTGAATGATTCTTTAACTATGGAATCTTATTCTTTCCACAATCTACAAGACGAACTCATTTTTTACATGCAGATGTTCACACTCATATTGTCCTCTATCTCTCTCTCTTTCTCTGCTTTCTATTTCTCTGTCTATCTATTTTAATGAGAAGTCGTATCATTAAATGTTGTTCAGGGCATGGGGAGGAGAAGTAGGCGAGTGTGTAGGAAGCAAAAGAAGTGGTGGAGACAATCATCTTGGAGTTTCTGCGACGAAGATGAAGAAGATCAAAGCAAGAAGAAAGGTAAGAGAGCCAAGGTTTTGCTTCAAGACTATGAGCGATGTTGATGTGCTAGATGATGGTTACAAGTGGAGGAAGTACGGCCAGAAAGTGGTAAAGAACACACAGCATCCAAGGTTGGACAACTCAATTCAAAGCTTACATCTATTTTTCTTCTGTATATCTCTTCAAAACCGGCATGATATCATATACAAAAGTTAACGTATTTGCATATATTCATGTTTTAAATTATAAATTACGAGTTAGAACTGCAAATCGCAATAACGATCTGACAATCCGAATTAAGACGATGCATAATTCATTATCTTTCCTAGTTGTAATCCATAATGCATGATCTATGTCCCCTCCTTCCCACCTCAAGCTCTCTTTTTCACACATTATCATTATTCTTGTTGACTTGATTACTTTTTAGGCTCTACATATGCTCTGTGCAGGAGATTTTGATTGATAGATTGGTCAGTAGCAATGAGAATACTATCCATCATTGACACTTTAAAATAGCTGATATGGTTTCGTCCAAAAAGAAGTAATTATTATGACCCTTTAAAAAAAAAGAAAGTAAGATGAGAAACACTTGATCAATGAGGAAAGTAGAAGATCATTGAGCAAATCGTAAAAGTTAGATATGATAAAAACTCTTGGATTCACCCTAATTTTTTGGGTTTTAGTGTTGCTTTTTAGGTACAGTACAATAGTTCAGAAAAATTATCTTTGTTAGGATATGTAAGGTAAAGCTGATAAAACCATGAACATTCTTTTACAATTATTGATCAGAAAGTTAAGTTATTGACGGATTGGAGTTGGTTTTCTGTAGTTTGGAAGTATACATTATCGATTTGTTATTCTAACTATGGGGAAACTATCTTACATTGTTGATTTAAACATTAACAATAACAATCTTAAAAGAGTTCCCAACTTCTTGCAAACTTTGCTTGATGTGGCGGCTCTTGACTAAAAGCTACCATTCATCTCATAAATGTTGAACTTTTATACGCAGTACAAGTCTTTGTCCACAGGTTCCCGAGACTTTATAAGTAAAAACATTGTAGTTTTACTGTTTTAGGCGTGCTCTTAACCAAACCAACATGGATAAAGATGAACAGATGGAGCTGCAGAGTTACAGTTGGATTGAGTAGGGTCTAGGTTGATTCAAAAGTTCATCCTTTTCATGCAAGGCAACCCATTTTTTACAAGTTATGTTAGGTTTAATCACAAGGTTTTAAGAGGGTTCGGGAAGAAATTGAATTAGGCGAAAGTAAGTTTATATATAACTTTCCTTCTCTGTATCAGTATCAGTTTCACCATTTATAAATTGATTTTTGCATGCATGCAGGAGCTATTATCGATGCACACAAGACAACTGCAGAGTAAAGAAAAGGGTGGAAAGGTTAGCGGAGGATCCGAGGATGGTGATAACAACCTACGAAGGGAGACATGTACATTCACCGTCGCATGATCTTGAAGATTCAGAGGCTCCGTCTCAGCTCAACAACTTCTTTTAGACTAACTCTAAGCTTTTTCTGGTATTTGGTAGTGTAAGGACATGGCAGAATAAAGAGTGAAACTGATGTGCGTACGAGGAGGCCGTGTTTCTTAGGCCTTTAATTACATGCATACTCTTGTTATCTGATAAACTAATAACCAACACCAGAACTTGGCACTTGCACTTCGGGTTTGTAAATTTAGAGAAGCATTGACGATTGATGATCGGACGGATCTTCTGTCTAATATTACGGTATCTTATTTTGTCACATAATTCTCAGCTATTTATTTATGCGAGTCTTGCGTTTATTTATGTGAGACCTGTGTAGGATTCACATAAATAAATGGCTGAGATTTATGAGATAGAATAAGACACCATAATATTGGACAGAAGGTTCAAACTCATCGATAATTGATTCTTTCTTTGTCTTTTTATTTGGGCTTTCACTTAATCTGCCAATTGGAGTCTCTAGTTCGTTTTTTTCTGTTTCAATTCGAGGGTTCCATTGACCTTCATGACTTCCAAACATCTCATGTAAGTAGGCTTCTTCTTAGCTCATGACCTATTGTTCTCAACTCCATTTTAATTTAATACATATATAATTCCATATTTTTTTTTATCACTTTTTCATGCAAAACATGACCATGAATCAACAAGATTATATACTAATATTGAAAGAAAACTTCAGGGCGCAGGTGAGTTAGTAAGGAGCTCTCTTGACTTTTAGTGAAGCTGCGAGTTCGAACCACCCTCATATATGCAATCGTTTAAAATTTAAGGCTAGAGTTTTGTCTCCCGCAAGGGACTTACTCGCTCAAGCAAGGATTAGTTTAAGTATGGATGGTTTA